>JAPYZH010000236.1:0-304241 GCA_030523085.1 Meteorus colon | reverse complement strand
TGCATTTATATCATCAGTAGGGCAATTTAAACAAGATCGTGCAAAAAAATTGAGGTGGAATAGTTTTCGATACTCATGCGCCGATTCCTCCTGGACTATTTCTCTTTTATAAAATCTTCTACATCTCTTCTTATCTCTTCATCTTCTTGGGTGGTTATTCCTTGTCTCTTCTTTTCATTGTATTCTTGCAAATAATTGCGTACCCACTCTACGTCATTATATTCTACTGCAGTGTCGCCCACTGAATAATGAAATCAGTGTTTAAATATGGGACATTGATTTTATTTCATCATTACGATAATGTACTTACTTGTCATACATCGGAATGTGGGTTCTCCTGTGGATCGGTCTGTACAATAACAGTGAGGTTCGTGGTTTATGCCCTTGCAGAATTGTGCAAGATTACTGCAAGGATATGGATCACACGCATTAATGCATCTTCCCTCGTCATCACACTTTTTATCATCGCTACAGTCGGAATTAAGGTTGCATGTTTGCGCTAAAAAATTAAGATCAAATAGTTTATATAGGGCCAATAGGGAAAAATTGTTAGATACAATTATACAATGTTTTTCTGAGCTCATCGCTAGAATTTCTTACTATATTCTTCCGTAGGTGAATTGAATTTTATTTCGGGAGTGTCATACACCTAAATCGTAAATAAATTCAATCAGATTAGTAAAATATCCATTGACGAATATATATAAAGTGAATTAATGGATCAGCATTTTGTAAGAAATGCGTTTCCAAAATTTAATTCTTTTCTTTCGATTTTACATTTATTATATTTCATTTTAAATAATTGAATTAATTTATTGTGGAAAAATTTATGATACTCACATAAGCTCGATGTGCAGATGAAATGGCGAAGAAAATTACAGCCATTGTGAGGAATTTGAACATTCCATTTACTGCCATGTTTATTTATTTTTCCTAATTGAAATGAATTACGTGAAATATTCTCTGAGTTTATAATATCGGAGGACTTCCAACAAACTTTTGATGCTACGACTGTTCGAGCACAACCTTTTATACCCTTCAATTTCGATTCTGTTACTTTCGTTCGACGTTTAATCTATCTCGCTTAGGGGGCTTTACAATCATCAACACAAGAATGTTGATATGACAATATTTTCTTAATTACAATAAAACCTATAAAATTTTCACCGATTTCTCTCAATTATCCAAACCATTAGATAAGGATGAATGATTATTCGAACAAATAAAAATGAATACAGTAAAATTTCACCTCCTGCCAATCGAATAACAGAATGTGTTATCAGGATGACATGGAAATTGTTATAAATATAATTCTACTAAAATTATTGACATCTGATGGTGATTCTCAATTGAGGTTCAGGTCAAGTATTGAAGAAAGAATGTACAGATATGAATATCAAGTTTGTATTTATTGTTCTTGTTCCACACAACACATTAAAAATCATTGACGTGTTTTAATTATCGAAAATATTGTCTAGCTCATTACGAAAACCTGAAAAATCGTCAAAATCTTCCATGGAACTTCCCATATCGACATCTTCCATGGAACTCCCCATATCGTCTCTTGCTTCTTTTATAGCACGAGCTGCCTCGTTTGTTTGACGAGAAGCCATTTCGTTTGCTTCTTTCATAGCACGAGCAGCCTCTTCTATTTGACGAGAAGCATCCTGTCTCATTTTTCTGGCGTGTTCAGCAGCTTCCTTTCTAATAGTATTGATTCCTGTGTAGAATCCATTGATGGATCTTGACTGGGGGCCAGGTTGTTCATTGTAGCCCACTGGATATTAAAATTTTCGTTTAAATATGGTGAAATTGATTTTATTTCATTCCTACATCCAATGTACTTACAATTCTCACATCCGACATTGGGATTTCCTGTGTATCCTCTCAAACAGTAACATGTACATCGGTGATGTTTTGAATAGCAGACTGTATTATCACCCAAACTATCCATGCCACATGCATCAACACACTTTCCCCCCTGACATATTTCACGGTTTCTACATGCGTCATCATATTGGCAACCTGCTCAGCAAATAAGATAAACAGGTTGACATTAAAAACATTAAGAGGAATTATTTGTTATAGGATATAATTAAATTTTCAAGCGTGAAAAAAAATTGTTTGTTCGGGGCAAGAAGAATATTTTCATAATTATAATTAATGAAAAATTCATGAGTTTATCGTTATTAATAGGAAGATAAAAATCGTTTTTTTGCATCATTTTTTGCACTGTATTCATTTGCAATAACACAATGTATTATTTGGATTTTCTGTGAAATTTACTGTCAAATTTTGTTTATACTTAACTTGTTCATAGAATCTGAAACTATGGTATGTGCCCTAAATTATAAATACATTGAATTAGATTACGGAAATGAACTTTGACGAATATATATCTAGTTTAAAAAATGGAAAAGAAGTAATTCGTGTTTTCAATTGTACTTTTATCACGTGTCCTTCACTTTGTTCCAAATTCAGGGAATCAAACTTTATAATACTCACATCATACGATTGTGCAGATGAAATGGCGAAAGAAATCACACTCATTATGACAAATACAAATATTCCATTAACTCCCATCTCGATTTTTTTTTTCAGTTACCGCGAATTTCGTTAGACAATCTCTGAGTTTATAATATTGTTGGACTTCCAATGAACTTGTGATGCTTCTACTATTTGCGTCGAGTTTTTATATCCCCAATCCAAGTCCGTTCGTTTCGAAATGTGTCTTATCTATCTCGCTTAGAGCGTTCCACATCATCAAGAAGACTATGAAAATATGATAAAGTGTTTAAAATTCGTGTATTAACAATAATTGTTTTATAATGAGTGATGATGATGACATATTTTCTCATGCTCATCGTTTTTGCGATGAATTTCCTAAATTCTTTCACTTGACTTTCATTGTTTCTTAAAAATATAATTTTTTATAGTCATTAAGTTATTGATATTGATTTTTCAAGTTTGAGATTCTTGTAATTAACTTTGTGAAGTTAATTGGTGATTTGTCTAGTTAAATTTAATTGGTAAAAATATATCTGATAGTTTTATTTATTCATTTCATTTGAATACATCGATACATCTTCGTTAAAGGGTTTAATTTGTGAGGTGAGTGAACTGATACAAATAGAAATATCCAATTAATTAATTAGTTGATAGAAATTCATTCAGCTTTGGAAACAAAAGAAAACAAATATAATAAATTAATATAAAATGTTTGAGTCGTACGAATAAAATGAAAGAATTTGTTTTTAATCATATAATTTTAACCAAAACTTTTTGTATCATTTTTGAACCTTCCAATTTAAAACTGCTTTGCTAAATTTCCGAATTTTGTGATATAATTTTCATATTTTGTTACACCTGCTTGCCCAAAGTCAATCAGGAGCTTCTCATGAATTTGTTCTTTAGTCACTGAAAATAATAGAAAAAAATGTGTTATTACATTTGGATTAATGAAATACATTTTGGATATTTTTATTTGTTAATAAAGTTCTCACTTTTTGTACATCCAGAATAACTGTATGGGTTACCAGTGAATTCATATTGACAACTACACACAATGTTGTGATCTATTCCAGTGCACGTTGCAGCTTTAGCGCAGATATTGAGTCTAGTAGAACAAGATCTGACACATTTTTTGTTCTCGCATATTTGGTGGGAATCACATTCGTCATTACTTTCGCAAACTGAAAAGAAGTTTAATGATAGTGAATTTTTTTAACTATCAATTTTCATAATGTGATTTACATCAGGAACATTTATTCTGCTTACCGTTATTTTTGCATTCATTATCCGGACCTATGAAACTTACGTCCTGCATCATAAAATTAAATAATATGAATGAAATATAATTGAAAAATTTTTTCAATTCGATAAAAAATAACACAGTGTTTCATAATTTTTTAAATTAAAGCTGCTAAATTTCTGTATACTCACAGATGGTTTTGCAGATGAAATGGCAAAGAAAATCACAGCCATTGTGACAAATATAAATATTCTGTTTGCCATTTTTAATATTTTTTATTCCAACAAAAATGGTTTTCAAGTTGATATTCACAGTGAAATTCTGATGAACTTGTGATACCTCCACTATTCACACTCGCCTTTTTATACCGACAGTTTTGACTCTTTGTTCGTGTTGGATTAATCGAAATCTATTTCGAGTAAAGTCGTTTAACTTTTATCAAAATGACATTGAGACAATAATCAATGTATTTTTACTAAAACTATGGATATCTTATAAGAATTTTTATTTTACGTATAACTTGAAGGTTTAAGAAAAAACAAACAGTGATATTAATTCTGTATTCATTGGTAACTTTCTACATAATACAAAATTATTGATATGTTGGAAAAATCAAAGAAAATTCGCCATTCATTGCCAGCTTTAAAATATTTGGGCAGGTCGTACATAACTCAGTATTCCAGGATTTTTTTTAACTTTTTCTAAAAACTCAATAAGTTCCTCTGAAAAATTCATTTATTTAAGTTTAGTTAATGTTTTATTTAGTTCAAGTCAATTTTATATCAATGTACTTACGAGTTTTACATCCTACGTAAGGATCACCATATAAACCAATTAGACAATGGCAATCAGCGTGATGATTTGTTACTTTGCAATATGCATGAGGACCGCAAGGATATGGAGAACATGCATAGATGCATTCCGTACCGTTACACTTTTCTCTGGCTTCACACTGATCATCAGTTTGACATGCTGTGAAAAAAAATTGCCATGAGAATATTTAAGAGAATAAATTGAAATTAATAATTTATGAAGGACTTTAAGTGATTGTTTTGGTTGAAATTTGGTTCAAGGGTATGATGATGACTGTATTCAGGCCAAGACAGTTATTTTTGTTGATAGCATCCAATGAAAAATTAATGAGTTCATTCTTTGGATATATTTTTCAATAAAATTTCTTTGTGTGAGCTTATGCTATAAATTTATCAGTCACTTTAACATCGACAATTTTTTTATGAACAAATAGTCGTTAAGATATTTTTTAATTAATTTCATATTTAATATTTTGAACTGTTGGAGAAATAGATAGATACAAAATGCTTTTCGAGTTATTGGAAAATATAAATTAATGTCTTATAACATTTTTTATCTTCGTTGCATCTTTTTATAATTATTCAAAACTTCTCACCTGTCTTCTCTAGCAAGAGATCAAATTCACTATCATCGTAATCGTTCTAAAATCATGAAAAATTTAGAAATGAAAAAAGAAAAATTGATTTAGATTTTTCATGTGCGAAAAAAAAACAGGGGGAAGTAAATAATTATTTATGATTGGTCTGTTAGATTATGAAGATTTATAAATACTCACATTATCCACTTGTGCAGATGATATGGCGAAGAAAATCACAGCTATTGTGATGAATATAAATATTCCGTAAACTTTCATCTTGAATTATTATTTATTATAATAAATAATAAAAAACGTTGTACTACTGTATCAATGAAATATCAATGGAACTATTGAATTTTCAAGTCGACTGTCCTCCTCAAGTATTTTTCCACAAATGATTCGGATCCACTGTTCATTTGTCTGAATAATTTGTTTATTTTACCTGAGACAATTGATGCAACGATAATTTCTGTAATTCTAAGAAATTATTTAATTGTCTTGTCCATCAACGCAGAAGACACTAATGACAACCTCAAATTTTTGTAGAGGGAATTATTATCTTGACTCTCTGATTGAACATTGGAAGGATGTGATGATGGTTTGAAATTTATAATTATGAATTGTAAATTATTTTAAATGTATTTGTGGAACTTTCTCCTCATTATTTCAATCAGTTTGTGATATCTTTTTATCTTGTGAATTTTTTTTTTTGTAGAAAATAAAGAAGAAGTCAAACATTTAATATTATTTTTTTTTGCTATTGCTCACATTTTGTCTATTTTAATTTATTTTTATCACAAATTCGAAATATTTTGTGGATATTCATTTATTCATTTGTTTCTATTATTATTTTTTTTTCAGACGTTTATGAAGTCTTGGAGTATCTGGAGAGCAAATTTAAGTGCTTGGACATTCAACGAAGTGTATGATCAACCCACTGAGTGCACCAGTGAGTAATTATTTGTATTTAAAAATATTAAAATTGAGAAATACTTGAAATAATGTCAAGAATTAATAATTAAAATTTTGTGTGATGATCTTAAATTAGGTTAATTATTTATTGGAACAAACAATAATATGTAGAACAGTGAGAAACAAATTTGGATATTAAAAAATAATTTGTAGACCTATTAATTTTTTTTTTTTTTTTCTTTATACAAATATGAGCGTGTATGTGTGGTCATATTCTTTTGATTTACCAATGAGATATCAAATACAGCAGTCGACACATTTACGACTGTCTTAAACAGAAAAAAAAAAGGGAAGAAATGAAAGAAGAGAAAAAAATTTATCCACTGGTCATTAATTATGTCTTATAGGATTGAAGATAGGAAGAAAAAAAAAAGTAGAAACAGGAAGAAAACTTGGAGCATGTGCTCGCAAACAAAAAAAAATCTGACATTCTTTTTTTTATGGATAAATACCCATTAATATTGCTCACAACATTTTTATGTTCATTATTGTAAAATGCTAATGGGTTATAATAATACAAGAGAAATTTGCATTATTAACTAAAAAACAATTCTTTATCTTTCAAATTAAGGAATTGAAAAATATTTTTTTCTATTAAAGGTAACAGATTAATAAATAATGGAAATCTAACGTTATATTAACACATAAAACAATGAATATCAACTGTCTAATGAATTTTCCAACCATCGATATCACTTAGGCAAACAAAAAAGAAATTACTCATTATATTGTCATGACTATTCTATCAACAATGCCCATTTATTTATTGCTCAAATATTCCATTCAACGCCTTCACATTTAATATTTCTTCATTGATAATTTTGCAACAATTCCTTTAATAAATACTGATTGCTGAATTGTTTGTATAAAATAATACCATTGTATTCATGTTCTTAAATTTATTTGCTAAGTATATTTAAACAATTAACATTTTATTCATTATGTTTCATTTATTTTATATTGTTAACAGTGAAATGTTGATGGATTGATTGGTGACATTGTCAATTTATCATTAATTCTATTTTTCTTTTATTCTCTTTTTTTTTCGTGTTGAGGAAATAGATAAATGAGAATATAATGAGACATGTAAATACATATGTGTGTGTGTGTGTTCATGTATATGTTTTCTATGGTTGGGTCGGCTGGTGGCTCTCAAGTGATTTGTTATGTACGACGTGTGGATGCCACCGTGCGTTCATGCATGGAGAAATGTATGAATTCCGTTAGTAGATTTACTAATAAATTAAATATTAATCATTTTTATTTATTTCTCTACATTCACCTTTGGTGGGAAAATTATTTATGTGATTGTAATAATTTAATTATTAATATATATTTAATTACTTATTATTTTGGAATTTTATATTGATTTATTGATTGTTAATTAATTGTGAAATAATTGCATTTTAGTGGTGGAAAATTTGAAGGAAATTTTCAAGAGTTTGTTTGTTAAATTAATTATGATAATGGAAATAGTTGAAAAGTTTAATTGTACTAATGTGAATGTATTTAAATGTGAAAAGACATTTTTACAGAAACACTAGAGAAGTGTGCAATTAATTGAAAATAAAATGATTACAAGATTAGAAAATTATGAGGATTATAAATTTATATGAATAAGAAGATAGAAGAAATTTTTAAACAGTCGGAGCTTATGAATAAAAACATTAAAAATGGATTTATCTATTTATCTAAATTATATGATGAAATGAATTTTACAATCATCAATCAGTTTTTATCTTTTCAAATTTTATTTTATATCTAAAAATGTTAATAACCGTTTAAAAAAGATTTTATTGTCTCATTGAATGTTCGGATTATTAATTATAATTTAAAAAAAAAACAAAGAGGGAATGAATAATGAAAAATTGGCGAAAGATAAAATTAAATGACAATCTATTTTCATATATGAATTGATATTGAAGTTTTGCTATGCTATAAATTACCTTTTTTTTTATCTTTTCTAAACATAATGAGGCTCATTATAGCTTTAACTAAATACTAATATTCTTCGGTGTATATTTATGCTTTAAATACGTATTTAATTCTGATAGTCTTCATTATTTGTCCAAGCGAAACGCGTCCTCCACCTTCATGATTATATTTTATATCCAATCTTCACTTCATCTTCATATCCTTTTTTTTTTTCTTTTCGTTCACGTCTCTGTGTGTGTTTAACCGTGGCTAATTAGATATGCGCTCACACACAAAACTTGAAAACGGGAATGTTCTCGTCGCCGTGGGAATTCAAATCACGTCAGAAATTCATTGGGACATTTCCGTGTGGAGTAGAAAGAAAAAATGTCGAAAAATAAGCGAAAAGAAGACAAAAATATTAGTAAATAAAATTTACGGAAGTAATAAAGACAAAATTCTTCTTTTTTTTTCATGATATTTATGTTGATTTGTTACAAATGAAATTGTTTTTTTTTTTAATTTTCAAATGTTCTAAATCACTCAACGAGACTGCTTTAATTTTTGATATAAAATCAAGTAATAATGGCATAAAGTTATGAAAATAATTTTTTTATCATTAGAAAATTAATGAATTTTATGTAGTTTTTGAAGAGCTACACGAGCATTGTTTTCTTTTTTCTCTCTTTCAATTTACTCATGTGTTATTAATTTTTTTCTCATTCAACAATTTATTCATGTACGAATTCACTTCATTATTTTTTTATTCATTTGTTCCCTTTCTTTATTTTTTCTTTGATTTATTTACATTTTATTGTGTTACCAGAAGAGAATTTTACACCTGTAACAAACATAAACAAAACCGCAGTCGCTTCCCTAATAAATGTAGTCGGTCGGTTGTTATAAATTTATTCGTGTGGTTACACATTTTATTTGTCACGACACTTTTTCTTCACTATTTTCCCACCACCGGTTCTTTATATGCATATTTGTATCGACATAAATTTCTTGTGGGTTCATACATGAGCACTGTACACACTTAAATATTTTTGTATGTTTCTTGTACTCATTTTGCATTTTTTTCTTTCTTTATCTCTTCCTTCCCTGTTTCTGTTCTTCATCTTCTTGTTCCTCTTCTTTAGTATTTTTTTCTTTTATTTTTTTATTTTATTTCTGCGGTAAAAGATTTACGCGACTCATGACGATAAATCGTATTTGTAGTCGCTACAGACTTTACAAGAATATTTTTTTGTGTTTGAGTGTGTTGGAAATTTTCAAATGTGTATTAAAATGTCTGTTACATAGGAAAGACATTTGTGTTTTAAGTTAACGACCATTTGTTTCCAATGTTGCTGACGACCATATATATATATATTGTATTGTAGATATAATAATGCAAGACAAAGAGTTGTTTTACAAGCAAATTTTGTTGCCAATTAGTTTGTGATACACCAACGTATTCACGCGTTTTATTTCTACACAATATTTATTGTGATATTTAATGAGTGGCATTTTGTTCAACAAGTTGAGTTGGTTATAGAATTTTATTGGAGGCAGTGGTTGGTAAGAGGAAAATGGTGTTCAACTTATTTGGGAAATGTGACTCTAATTCATCATTAAAATTCTCCATTCAACTTCCAATTAATTAAAAATATTTACAACAATAAAAAGAAAAGTTTTAATTCAATTTCACAGTTTCTTTAATCCATGGAATTTACACTGCAACAATTTGTCAAAAAAAAAAACAATTTCATGATAAATAAACAAAATGACAGATTAAACAATCAAACAAAATAAAAGAATAAAAAAAAGTAGCTCACATTGCTAATTGGTTGAAACATCAATTTTTTTTTTACTCATCACTCTTTTCCTTTTTTTTTTTCATTCAATTTCTTTGCTTCCATTTTTTTTCTTCTACCTGTTGATACCATTCAACAAGCACCATGAATGAGCGACGAAATATCACCTGGAAGCATCCAATTCAAAGCCGGTTTCTTTATTCTATATATACCTGGAATATACTCGATGACTCCACACAGAAACATATATACACATACATATACATAGATAAAATAAATATACAAGACCACCCTGTGTGTTGTATCGACCTTACAAGCATTCAAAAATATCATGAACTCGTACCACAGGTTTTTTTTCTTCTTTGCTAATTAATAAATCGACAAAGTGAAATTCTTCTTTAATATAAATGAATAAAATAAATAAAAATAATGATGTTAAATTATTGTAAAAATACGTTATGTACAATTAAAATGCAATATTATACAATATTTTAATTAATACTGTTAATGATATCGTTTTTGATTACTAATTAAATGGATAAATTCATGAATTTATTGATTGAATATCAAACTCGAATGGATCCCGCGACCTTCTCAACGTTATATTGAAAAGTCATATTTAATTTATATACCTTATATGACTTTATGTTTGTGTGTTTGTGTGTTTGTATGTTTGTTGTGTATTTACACTTTATCGTAGGCGTTCGGGAGCTCTAGTTGGGCTATAAGTCATATATGATTATACCATGTCCCTCGGCATTTACGATTTGTTCTAAGCTCTGGTTAAGTCCTTTCGTGGGCGTGTTTTACATCTTGGTCATGAATAACATGATGTTAATTTAATGTCACTACAATTTTATTCTTCATTCGTATATTTATTTCATCATTTTCGTCATATTTTTACTCTTGTTTCTATTTAGTTGAAACATTATTTATTTATTTATTTATTAAGTTGTATTTTCATGTGATAGAGTCAATGATGTTAATTTAGTTGTAGAGTCAATAATTTATTTAGTTGTATGTCAAATAATTTTATTTGTTAATTTTTCTATGGTAAAAAATTTTGTTGAATTTCATTCTGTCAATTGGAATTAAACCAACGCAACGATCGGTCATCTTTAATAAGTCTTGAATTTTTATATACAGGACATAGATGCATTGGCATTTTCTTCAGAGTAGTGATGCCAATCGTTGAATCGTTATGTTAAAGAAAAGACATTGCCGATATTCGCCCACGTGGAATCGTCTCAATGAAAAAAGAAAAAAAAAAGGAGAAAATAAAGAAATGTAAGAATAAGAAGACAAGCAAATACCTGATCGTTGCCATGAGATTGAGCCATAAAAGCTGTCGGTCGAGTTATAACGACAACGAATAAGTCGTGCGATTTACGTTCTCATACACTCAATACTTCAAGTACAGGAAATGGAGAAAAGGAATAATAAAATGGAAGAAAAGGAGAATGAAAAGAAGAAAATGCAGAAATGGTTGAAGAATAAGACGAGATTATTCTCAAGTGATTTAACAATGTCAGGACAATTTCTTTAACTTTGTATTGTAAATTAGTTGGAATTGATGTAAAGTAGGGATTTGATCGTTTGTGACAGGTGGAAAATAAATAGGTAATATGTCGAGATGTTTTGGAAAATTTTTGTTAGAATGAATACAAGTAAAATTCCATTTGATTCATAATTACAACAATCTCGTTAACTTGATAAAAATAAATTGATACATATTCACATTCCTCTACTGATAATATCTACACATGTAATTAATTCAAGTACTTGAAGATTACTGTTTCAAGTGCAACAAATGCAAACATAAATACACAATCATTATCGTAAAAAAAAATGCCAATAGGAATTTCTACTGTCATGCTCTCAAGTGAAAATAAATAATGTAAAATTATAAAAATATTATATAAATACTTGAATGTATAAATAAATAAAACTACAATTGAACTAGAAAAATTTTGATAAATAATAAATGTCTGATAGATGGATAAACATTTTGAAATAATCTGATTTATAGAAATGAGTTAACGAGATAATATGAAGAAATATTTATTTATATATAAATATATATTTGAATAAATTATTTGGTTATTGGTTATGTGAATGATTTTAATCAAATGTTAAAATCAAAATGATTCATCAAAGTTGAATTTGAAATGCACACATAAAGAAGATGAGAGGGCATTAATTTATGTTTATAAATGAGAAGTATTTAAAAATCTTATGGGATGTAATGTCGACATGAGGTTATTGCATTGCGTGTCAGCGCTCCACTTTCATCATTGCCATTACTTTATTATCATTAATTGCATCGTTAATTATATTGTGTATTTTATTTGTATAAGAAATATGAAAGGTGAAAAAGGAATTTGAATGAATTAAAAGAAGGGGATGAATAAAGACAATGACTTGATGATTTTTTTAATTTGTTTCAATGTAAACAATATTTTTTTCCTTTTTGTGATGGAATTAATGATGTTGCTTGTTTTATAATTAATTGGAGTGATGAATAATTAATTGAAGTTTTGATGAGAGAATTATTTTGGTGTATGAAAAATAATTCATATATGTTTAAATATTTTTATGTGGAAATAAGAAACGATAAAGATTTTCTTTTATTTTTCTATTTTCACTCAATAATTTAAAGTTTAATGAATTCAAATTGAATTGTATGTGTGTATGTGTTCGAGCGTCCATTACAAACTTATGATGATTTCTCTTTCTGTAAACTATGAGGAGAGGCGGGTAACTATTAAGTGAGAGGCGTTTTGCACTGACCAATCGATGATTACATTGGAATAATCGTCGATTTATGAATAATCCGATAGGTAGAGTGTTACAAAACCAACTTGAATGTCTATTTATATTTATATTTATGTTTATCGTATATTTTATGTGATTAGAAAATTAATTGTGGAAAGGGAAGGTGTGAAAGAATGAGGGGAGAACTTTTTTTTACACCAGGTCATCATGACTAAAGTAAAATATTAAGAATAAAATAAAATAAGAAAAATAAATGACAATAATATCACATTCATGACTTTACAATGATAAGATAGTGAAGATTCTTGTCTGCAACTCTTTTATATGAGACCAGCTGTCTACGTCTTATCAATTGAATGAAAATCCAGATGAATTGTATTATCACTTTTGATTTAAAATCATTCGATTCAGTTGAGCATGATCGTCCATGTTGTGAGGCCATTTTGCCAATTAAATAATTTACTACACAATTATTTAAATTCGGTAAAGTTTGTATTATCTGAAATGAAACAAAAAAATGTTTAAATATATAAATGTTTATTATTTTTAGTAAATATTTGTGTGGTAGTTTTTTTTGTGGTTATTAAAATTTATTTGTTGTTTTAGGTTGGTGCACCAGCCATGTCCCGGATGCGAGAGTCAGGATCACGAGAAGTGGACGCGGAGTCGTCAAAATCATTGTTGGATCATCGTGGGAGCAATTTTTGCTCCATTGCACTACTTCGACAACTGCAACGATTTTTATCATTGTCAATATCATTGTTGTCGTCAGGATTATCACTTGGATTGAAATTGTTGTTGAATTCAGCGTGATTATTATTTTAGAAAGTGGAAGATTTTTGGAATATTATTTGAAGTGGTTGGAGAAATATTGGAGGATCGATATTGAAAAAGGACTCGATCAAGCGCAGGCGAATAAAAATTACGGCCTGATCGCTGGCCTGGCCAGCTACTATGCGAATTGAAGCTCTTCGCGCCCTTATCGCGGTGAGTTTTAATTTTTTATGTACAATCATTTATTATTTATTCATTTAATTATTTTATTTATCAATTTAGTGATGAAATAATAACGAAAAGTTTATTGTCAATTGATAAAGCAAAATTATAATGAAAAAAATCCTTTGTGTAATTGAAGAACTTCATGAAAATTAGAGAATCGAATAAAAATTTAATAAATTATTATGCAAACAAATAAAATAAAAATTTCCACACACTGACACTAACACACACATACATCATAACCTGATGAAAATTATTATTCAAGTGGACGGCAATGACTTACTAGCACACTCCGGAAGTCATCGATTTCGTTCGATACCCGACGACATCTCACACACTTCCACTCAAACTAACTCACATCCACACTCTCTTACAAATACATCTACCATAATCTTTATCAGTAATGAACGATCTTTTCACTGCATACCAATGTTATCTACATAATATTACATGACTACAACGAGAACGAGAACGACAACAATTCTGTAGTGAGATGAAGTGAAGCAACAGAAAAAGTTGTTGAATAAAATGACAAAAAAAAAAGTTTTGACTATAAGTGGGGAAGAAAAATATTTTTTTTAATTCCTGATTTGAAATAAGAAATAAAAATTATTCTCATATGATATTGATAAATGATAATGATCATATATAGAACTCGATGACTCCAGGCTGTAATTTAATAATAGCTGGATCTTTCATAGGAAGCCACTTCACACACACGCACATATAATAATATTATATATATACACAATATTTAATACGATAATCGCAGTTTGCCTTTTTTCTCAATTCCTGTAGCCGGCTCAACAGCTCTTTCTAACTGATACACAAACGATTAAATAAATTGAAGAAAAAAAATAGATAGAAAAGAAAAGAGATGGATAAAAAAAGAAATGGAGGAAGAGAAAAAAATAGTTATGCTACTTTTTTTTTTTTTTTCATTGAAGAAATAAAATATTAAATTAAATTAAAAATACTTAATGTCACTGAGTATATGCTAATCGTTCTCGTTTCTCAGCCTGATAATAATTTTTCATTCTATTTATTATTATTTATTAAATTTGTTTCCTCCTTTTATTTTTTACTTCTTCTTTATACTTATTAATATTATTAAATCCGCACTGTTGACGATGACAAGTTGCGCGAAGGTTTATTACGATAATATTAATGTGTCGCTTTTTGAAGAGAGAAGATGAAGAAGAAGAGAAATAAATATTAAGACTCACATTCAATGTTTGATCATGTTTTTTTTTTCTGTTATTTATTCATGTGTGGAAACGTTTTAAATCCTGTTTATTATCCCTGAAGGGAAATATAAGAATATTTGGTATGAATATGAGGAAAATAAATGGAAAAAGATGGCAAAAAAAAGGGAAGAAAAATTGTGGGTAAAATTTTTGTCAAAATATTTCAATTGATTTATTTTATGAGGTGATTAATAGCAATTGAAATTTTTTTTTGCACATTTACAATCTATCAAGTTTATCAATGTGATTGTTTGATTGTTTATTTGTTTATTTATTTGATTAGTCAGTTAGTTTGGTATTTATTTATAGTTGCATATGTACATTTAGCAAGTAGAGAGATCTTCTATTATTTGTATTGGTATCCTGTCCATATAACGGTTAAACGAGGCACACAAACATATAGACATCATCATACAAATATACAGATACGTTTTGCACTTGCCCCACGTTCATTGGAATTTTATACAGATCGTTTGCAATTTACATATTTAGATCTTGCGGGCAATTTAATGTAGAAAAAACGAGAAAAAAAACGAGTTGAATAAATAAAAACAGACAGAGAAAGAAAAAGAATATAAGAAATGAATGAATAATAAATGAGTATATATATATATATATGAATGAATAATTGAATGATTGGTAATATTTGTCATCTGGTTTTCAACGATACTGACAGAATATTTAATATATATTTAGGTTATGGTGTTAAGTGCTATTTTTTTTGATGAATGTGGAAAAGAAATAACTGGAAGTGAAATTGAACTCGAGAGAAAAAATTGGGGAAATAAATTTGTTCGAAGAAATAATAAGGGAAAATTGTAAAGATAGAAATATAGTGGAAATAATACGAATTTTTACACTCAGTAGATTGTTAATATCCAAAATTGAATGGTGCTGATAATTTACACTAAAATAAAATTGATATTTATCTATTTGAAATGAATTGCAAACTATTATTTATATCTACATATAAAAATATTCAGATTCACTAACAATGATATAAAATAAATAATAAAAATTAGCAGATTACAAGATGAATTACCAGTTTTTCATGGCATGTCATTCATCATCATTTCTCCTCTTCATGTTAATATTCTTCATTTCTTCTACTTTATGTTCATTGGATGATTTATCGAAGACGACATTCCATTTCTATTTATATTATTCAGTGACATCGTAATACGAAGAGTAAAGAATAATATTTCAATGATAAATAAAATGTAATGGAATGTAATTAAATATATTGAGTTTGAGTTTGTCGATGCATAAAGACGTTCAATGGGGGGAAAAATTGTCCTTTGACACTTTTGCGCACCAATAGATTATTAAATGCTACCGCGATTTGTGGTCTACGCAAGCGTGTCTATGTGTCTATGCTGCTTTACAGACAACATAGAAACACTGCAAGATTATTTAGACAAGCGGAATGCTTGCTCGCGTCACTTATGATTGACATGTATAAACATTTACTTAGTCACCTCAACGTAATTTTTATTTTCATTCTTGATTCCTTGTCACAAACATGCAGACATCTATAGATTGAAATATAAATATATATATATATATGTTTATACACTTGAAAATATAAATTCAGAATGTGAATAGTTGAGATGAGGAATTTTATTTTACATCAAGAGAAATGAAATTATTTCTCATTGATTGATTTTCAGGATGGAAAATGGAACGAATAAAATTTTTCTATTCAAATGTTTTAGTTCACACTGTAAAGTTGATTGTCAGTTAATGAAAAAGTCCTGAAAGAAAACAATCGGTCGAGATGTTTTTGTTTTATCTGTTCAGCCAATGTAAAAAATTGAAATGAAAAATAATCAGTTTCATACGTTTGACATTCCACATTATTTCTGTGACAACAAAAATGCATTGTGTCTTCCGTAATTTTACTTTTATTTTTATTAATAGATTGAAAAAAGGACAATTTGAAAGTTTGAAACCCAAATTAAATCCGCAATTAAACACATCATAAAATAGCAATTTGATATCATCAAATCAATAACCCCCCACATTACAAAACTTTACAAATCGACATTTTTCTTTCTCCTTAATTCTTGCTCTTCCACCGTTTCTCAAAATTTACAGTCCAATGATCACAAGACACGTTTTAAAACATGAACAAGACACAAACGTGTCCATACAAGCATACACATATATATATACACAACCCATCCAACATTATCTTCCACCAGACCCTACGTATGAATCTGATGTATAAATAATCTGAAAATAAATTCTCAGGTAGATCCTAATTAGATAAAATCTCGTTTCCAGACGCCAGACTGATTCGCCACGCTTCTCTCTTTCTCTATACTCTCAACTTCTTTCAATCTCTTCACCTTTATTTTATATTATCCTCATTATTTATTTATTTCTTATTATTTTTCTGCTTCATATCATTTTTACCTTTTTTTTTTTCATTCAATTTCTTTTTGTCTTTTGCTCACACATAATTATCAATTTACACAGTTTAAATGTGTGTGCACTATTAATATATCTTCAAGACATTTAAAACGGCCGCCCAATCAATTGGTATGTGCACTCTCTCACTGTGTACGTGCGCGCGCAATAAACAAATCCACATAGCAAAATTATATCTCAAGTATATTTCAAACTATAACTATCAACTTATATATATATAAATAAAATTTCTACACATACAGGACACGTGTGATATTTGCACTCGATATTATAACTCTGGTATTAACGTGCATTATATAGTTTCACAAACAGTTCCTTATAGTTATAGCGATATAGCGACATTTTTAATCGTTATAAAACGGGTTGAGAAATTTTATTTCTCACATATTTATATCTATAATTCTTCTATCTATTTTATTTATTTCATTTACTAACATTATGTTGGCGTCATGTCTCGAATCATTTTCAATATGTGACACACAAAGCGGTAAATCCCACCTCCGCCATTTTAATTATTGCCACTGTCGAAGCGGGAATATTCAAACGAATACACAGTGTGATATAGTAAAAAAGAAAAATAATAGCAGATAAAAATAAATGTGACGACCTGACCATACAGGGTTAACGATAAATTTATTTTATGTGCGTATGTGTGTGGTGACTGTCGGCTACTAGAAGAGAATGGTATCTGCTCACCGTAATAGTCGACATGTCGTAAATAGCGTAAACATGACCTGACAACACAACGACGTTGCATATTTCAAATATTTATATATTATCTTTTCTTTAAATATTTTTTTGTTCCAATTATTGTATGAGAATGTGATCGTTTGTCATTGGTTTTTCGTGATAAATATTAATATAAGATGATAATTAATGTTTGAATGTTGATATGACATGTGAATTTAAAATAAAAAATCAATGAAGATAACGAACACGGGGGAATTACCTTGCAATATCGTTTGGCGTGACTTTGAACCGTGACTAATACGGTGGTCTATTACATTTCTCATCTGTTGCGTGTTAAGGCTGATTTAAAACTCATGTCTTGTATTATATTTTTGTTATGGAGGTTGAAATTATTTATTGTAGTTTATTGGGGTGTTTATTATTGGATTAAATTAAGTGGAGAGTATTTGCATAATTGCATATTTGATTTGTTGATATTTTTCTTTTCTACTGGTTTTAATTGTGGTGTTTTTTTTATCATTTGTTTTTCAGGTGGTTTGGCTATCCGCACTCATGTGGCCGCGGCTTGTCGCCGCCAATAATGTCACATTGATATCGTCGAGAAAACCGAGAGAACAATCGCCACGTGAACAGAGACCACGCTGGTAATTTTATGTTAATTATTTATTTGCTAAATTATTAAGTGAGAATTAATTGGAATTGGTGGTTGGAAGTTTTGATGTTTCGATTATTGATAAGTTGGAAATTAATTTTGTATTCATTTGTTTATTCTGATGATTAATTTTTGTGTTATTTTATTCAGGGTATCGACACATGGTGAACACAGACGTCCAATAGGAATGACATACCGTGAGATACAAGAAGTATTGAGAGACGAGGGCGGTGAAGAAGGCAGTGCAGTTGATTGCTGTCCAGAAATGGAAGAGATGACAGAGCCAGCAGGTGGTAAAAACCGTCAAGGAAATTACGTTGCACTTTATCGTGATGCTGATAATATACAGAGGTTTTATGAAAAGTCTTGTAGACCTGATGTACTCGACAGACCATGCAGATTTATTGATCGCAGATTATTCAATCAATCTAGATGTGTACAAAAATATTCTTATTCATTTGCACTTGTCGAGGCAACAGAAAATATTTCAAGCACAGTAAGTTGGTTATTTATTAATTAAATGAATCTTTTGATTTTTCAATGTGACTACAATTGATAATATTTATATTTATTTATTATTTAATGTTTGTTGAAACAATATTTTGTATGCAGCAGGAAAATGATGATACTCTGCATCCAACACGTCATCATAAATACAGATTTCCACGCTTCAATAATGATTCAGAGTGGGCACTCGATCATATATTGATTAGAAGTGGTTGCGGCTGCGAACTGACGCCGAAGCCAAAAAAAAAACGTTCGGGTGTGAAATCAAAGAAAAGCAAAAGCAAAATGAAAAAATTGAAAGAACATTTGGATTGGGATACATAGAATATCATATTACAGCAATGAGAACAATGAAAATGATAACTAAAGAACTAAAATGGAAGTCAATTTACTCTTCATTATTTCACAAAACTAAAAGTCCATTCATAATTTTTCGTGTTTTTTTTTTGTTTATGGTTATTTGTTTTTTTACTTTTGTTACCAACTACAACTCGTAATAATGACACAACTCAGGACTTGTCCGAATGGAGTTCAATTGAAAAGAATTTAATTTTATAAGTGAAATATTCAATTTTTCAATTGAAAAAAAGTGTGAAGAAAAACAAAAGATATTTTCCAACTTTTTTCCTTTTTTTTTTTTTTCATATAAATATATATAAATATTTTTGTTTTTGTTTAAGCACGTCAGTCGAAATCATGCTAATCATATAATCATCGTATTTATTTATCAATGATTTATCATTTAGAATGTTTATAGGATTTTTTTCTCTTTTATTCTGATTTTTGCCTTCGCTGTTACCTAGAAATTAATTTTTTATACGCGGCCAGTTCACAATTAATTAATTAACTAGTTAATATTGAATATCAATTTATTAATTAATGTTTGTATAATGAATGTCATAATTGCTTGGTGAATGAAATGAGAAAAGAAAGAAAAACACGACGAGGAAAAAAAAAACATTGTAAACTAATTATCAATATTAATATTATTATCGAATTATAGTCATGAAGAAATTTAATTTTATCGATTGTAGATCTGATGATATGATAATTATTTAAAACATGTGAAACAGAAAGTGAATATGTGAGAAATATGTAAGGGAGAGAGTATACATGGTATGAAAATCATGACATTTTTTTTTAATCTTAATTGTTAGTTTGTGTGTGAAACAGGAACAACAACAGCAACAATTTTACCTTATTAAACTAAATTCTTTCACTTCTTTTTCATTTTTTATTTTATACTTCTCGATACACACCGAAAAGGAATTTTATTTGCATCAATTTCTCTTGAATTGTTCCTCATGTTTGCGAATTTAAGCAACATTATCAATAACAATTACACTAGAACTAATAACAACGAACAATAAATTGATAACGAAAAAAATTCTTGACAATTCAAACTTGTCCTATTAATATTTACCATATTTATAAACAAATATATGACAAAATGTTTCTTCTATTATTTATTTATAAATTGTGGGGAAGAACAATGAGCAAAAATTTTTTTTACCGCATTTGATATTGCACTACAATTCGCTATTGGAGTCATTAGTATTTAAA
This sequence comes from Meteorus colon, assembly GCA_030523085.1. NCBI lineage: Eukaryota > Metazoa > Arthropoda > Insecta > Hymenoptera > Braconidae > Meteorus > Meteorus colon. The sequence goes on along the minus strand of JAPYZH010000236.1, from coordinate 283,549 downwards.
TTCAAATAGACAAATAGAAACAAATAAATAATCTGAATAAATAATTAAATACAAATATATAAATGATTCTCTAGAATGCATAAATATATTGTTGTATTATTATTTTTTTCTAATGCAGAGAACATGAAATTTTATTTTATTTTTTTGTGTATTCAATGAAGGAGAGATATAAAAAAAACGGATAAAAAAATTTCTCCAGTACTTTTTCTCCCATTATTTTTAATGTGCATTAAAAAAAAATATATTGGCAAACATTTAATTGCCCTCTGTACTGCCATCGTGTAAACATTGTACATAGGAATAAAGTAATGAAGAAAAATTGTAATAATAAAAAAAATAATAATAATAAATCTGTGCTTACGAAAAAATATTAAATATAAACTCAAGTGTTCATTACACGAGCATGAGAATGAGAATAATTCAACCGAATTCAAACTATTTTCTCAAAAAGGTTCTCTTTCCTTTTGTTTAAATACTTCTTCAGATATTTAGTACCAAGTTAGGGCAATAGAACAAGTCATAGTTATCCGTTGTCATGGCAGAATAGACCACGTTGAAATAGTAAAAACGAAATGAGACCGAGAAATTATTTGCGTGAATTGATAAAAATAATATATTTCAATGAGACGAGCAATAATAATATTTATTGCGATTTAATGAATACATAATATAAATACACGAGATTGTTACTCTTATAAGGAAAGAAATTAATGAAGGACTAAAATGTTTATTTTCAATGGATTATTTTTGTTGAACTATATAATTAAATTCGTATGCTTAGTGATGATAATCAGAAAAATGATAATTAATCACCGCTGTAATGAACAATGACATTATTTTGATAATAATTATCATTGCTAGACCGCGGCACTATAAACGTTTTCGCACATAACAATCAATACAATTATTAACATTAAAATAAGATAAAATAAATCAGAAAAATTCTTTATATTTTATTAGACATTTTAAATATTTCCTGAATTGTTACATCAAAGTTTTATTCAAACACATCAAATTGAAATGTAAAGAAGTAGCGTCTAGTTTTTATTACATTTTATCTCGAGTAGATAAATATTATTTGACGTCGTGTGTGTTATAACACATTAAATATATTCAATTAAAATACTATGACGAAGAATAATAAACTCAATTTTATTATTCCAACACGACTCATCCGGGTAATAAAATTTCTTTCTACGTGACATAAAACTGAGTCGTTAAATGATAAAACTGGTATAAATAATAAATTTATCATGAAATAAAGTATGATACGAAGAATTCAATATTTAAACGATACATTTCGGTTTAATCTAGAAACAAAATTGTTTGTAACTTGAAAATATGAATTTTGTAGAGACAAAATTTGGAGGAGCAAAGCGCAAAGAATTCTAGTAAAAGAATGCAAACAACAAGATTACTTCACAACGATTTGTATTCAAATGTTGAACATATTTTCCTTCGCTTATGTCTTCTTCTCTTCTTACATTTTTTACTATTACTATTACCTCCTATAAATATTGAAAATAAAGCTTAAAATAAGATTAACAACAATTATAATTGATTCCCCAAAAGATACCAATGAAATTTAGCGACACAAATTCAATTTGCTCTCAGTTCAAAACTGAAATAAAAATAAAAACAACGCGGGAAACAATTAGAAAAAATAATTCATTGATTAATTTTATATTCTGATTAACTTTCTAATTTCATTGATTCATTGGTGTATTTGTATATTTTTCGTTTGTTCGATCACTTCTATTGTATTATGTCGTTCTATTATGATGCATTTATTTAATATCCCCCTTCTAATCTTCATCATGAATAAAATATTAACTCTGGAATTTGTCCTTCCTCAATGCAGGTGCCATTATTATCACCAGCGGCGAAATTGAATTGGAATTTCACAGAACCTTTATCACCATCGCAATCAACAGTCACCCGACGTAAACCTTTAGTGCCATAGTGAGAGTCAGGACCCTCAAACGTTGCTGACGCAGTGTAAATAGTATTTGCTATTATTTCAACTGGTTCTTTAAACATTAGACGATATGTGTAATTGGAACCATCACAGCTGAAACTCGTTGCATTCGTTGCTATTATTTTTCCAGAAGCTGTGTGACTCAATTCAATTGTAACTTCATATTCAGCTGGTCCATGGACGCTTCCATAAACGCCATAGCCAACTAGGAAAATTCGTTTATCAACACTGAATCTGTAATTAATAATTATTGATTGTTATGAAAATGTGTTCAATATTAAATGCTGTAACAATATCAACCGGAAAAAAAGCCATGGAAACGATTGAACAACTGTCTTTTTCTCACCGTATACGATCGCTTGTACCGGTGTATCCCCATCTGTTATTAGTTTGTTGGAATCGACAAACAGTCAACTCTTTCCCCATCATACGACAACGTGGCATTGCTTCAAAGCCCACCGATGGCTTTGGATTGACCGTAAAATACAGAAACAACGAAACAATCTGTAATGAAAATGAAAAACAAATTGTTTTCATCAGTTATTGCCATGTATGATGATATTCGATATTTTTTTTTGTTCTTGCTAGTTTGAAATTCATCCAACCTCTCTATCAGTCAACAATCCACATTGTGCCGGTCCCATTGCAAATTCTTCAATGGACATCAATGGAAATCGAACTAATGACAATGCTCTACCTAAAACTGAACGCTGATTTTCTGGAGTAACTGGCAGTTGTTGTCGAACACATTCGGCTTCTGACCATCTTGAAAAATCAAAAAAACTAAATTAAATAATTGGAATCTAATGAACGTTTATGTTATTAATGAAATTTCACCTCACAACAGCTTGGAATATTTTTGATTCACGAATGCGTAATGTATCTCTCTCCAACACTACCATCAATGTATCGATATCAATATCCGTAAATCCATCAGCATTTAAAGCTTCATTGGTGAACTTATCAATTGTATCCAGACAAACAGTGGCCAATTGTGGTTCATCAAATAAACGCGCTTGAGTTAATAATAAAAATGCATTGTCGCTCGTTAAATTACTCCTTAAAAAGTCGACGCAATGTTTCTCCAATGGCGATACAGCATATTTTTTTGCTGTATACAATGTTGTCATGACAGTTTCAGGATCAATTTGAATTTCATCAGTATACAAAAATAATAAAACAGCTAAAAATGCAGCAGGCTCAACATCAGGCACTTCAATTTCAGCTGATGCTGTTGCCAATGTTCCATTAAACATCGCATCAAATACAGCACTGCCAGATGACAATACTAATTTATGCGCTGGTATACGTTGCTGTTGACCAACACGACCAACTAGAAATCTCACATCAGATAATATTTCGTTGTTAAATAAAAATGCAAATCTCTCTTTCATTGTCGTTTTACTTCCTTGCCAATTCCACAATTGCTGCATTGGACGACGATTATTATTTTCATTTGGTATATCATTCTGTGGTCGTGCTTCAAGGTGTAATGTGTCTACAGAATTGCTTGGCAATCTGAAAGAATTGTTAACAAATAATATAACCAATATTTAAAGTGGACAAAAAATTAAATAAGATAGGCATACAATTCACGATTGCTCGGTGGTGCATCATTGCCTCTGCTTGATGATGACGACGAAGATGAAGATGACGATGGCTGTTCTTCATCAGCACCAAATGTTAATGCACGTCGTGCACGAGAAAATGTTACATTTCCAGTGATATTTTGCATATTTTGTGGCGATGGAGATGGAATGTTATCATCAGTATTCACTACATCATTATTCCCATCAGCATTCCCAACTCTCATCTCATTTAATCGTGAATTCACTTTTGATACATCGTCAAATGACGACATTTTTATACAGAAGATTTCCAACAATTGTTTGATTATTTGTTTCTTTCATTTAACACTTTCTCGAATTTGAAATTACGATTGTCGTTGTTTTTTCTTTTATTTTCTTATTGTTATTCCCACATCCGTTTTTTTATCACCTTTCTAGGATTTCTGATGATTTATTAATAATAATACTGTCCATAAATAAATATTTGTGCACGAATGTTTCTTTTTTCTTGTTTCTTAGTTTTCTTTTCGAGGTTATGTTAACATTGACAATGAAAATTCAAATAAATAAACAAATAATTGTTAACATAACCTCAATTATGTAGAGTTTATTATAAATAATCGAATTTTAGTTCACTTTCTCTATAACGACGTTTGATGCCTTTTTCACAGAGTGCTTGTGCGTTGTTAACGTTATTTGTATTAAAATAAGTAAAAACAAAGAAATATGCAATTTGTTGTGGATTTTTTCGCAAAATTTTCTGAATTTCAACATACTAGTACCGCCATCTCACAGACTTGATGAAAAACTAAAATGGAATTTCACAATGGATTCAAAAAATAATCAGTCACACATCAGATTTTATCAGACATGGCTTTGTTCTTTCAGTGTTGAAAAGATGATGATAAAGTCATCGAGTTGATTGTGATTTTCATTACTAAAATGAATTAGTAATATGGAGGGGAAATGATATTTTAGCAGATCGAGGTACAATTTTTATTTTCCATGCACAGAAACTAAAGTTGTGATATTTTTTATTACAATCACATTCGAAACGTTGTGATTTATAAAACGATTAATATATTATGTTGACATGTATCAGAATGACCAATGAATTGCATTATCTTGGATCATTGTGTAGCTAGTGATCGAAGATTACAAAATCGAGAATAACCTTCTTTTTAAGCAATAGAATTATGAATTTCTTGCCGATCCTCACTTCATCAGTTTCTCCCATTTCATCTGTGCGAATATAATGTTCATAAATGTTTATAACAAATAATCAATTCGAATGCAATTTGGTGTTATTGATAGCGGATGGAAAGTGACAAACCTTTCAGACATGTAAACGAATCGGTCTCATTAACTTTAAAGTTTGTTAATTGGGAGTAATACCCAAAACGTGGAAGATTTCGATTGGGATCAACATCACAGACGCCATATAGAACGTATTGTGGATCATATGAACCGGTCCCAGTTACCTACGCATGAAAATGTGACGAAAAACGAGAAATCGAGAATAATATACCACATTTTGTTTTCATGTCATACAACGAATGAAAAATAATCAGAACTCACGGAAGATAGAAATGTTTGATCAATATCATGACTGGTGCCAATACTGTGAAGCTCAACTGAAAGTTCAACTGTCTCGTGCGTATCGTGGACAAGTTCTTGGAAATCCAGCTTGGAAAATCCATTTTTCACGCTGTGTATATCGTTGGAGCCTGCACTAGATGGACGAATAATTATGAATCTTTCACCGTCCAGCTCTCTGTGTCCACTCTGCACAATGAGCAAATATTTTATTAGGAAAGCATCGGTACAGATAGACTTTAAGACTGAATTGAAAGTCATCTCATTTGGTTTTCTGAGCATTATCAAACTGTTGATCACCAAATAATGAAAGTTAAATTCTCATCACATTTGAGATGTTGATTCATAGATCTTTTTTTCAAATCGAATTGGATGGCACGCTCAACCTTTGTTTCTTGATACCTACTAAGGGAAGCAGTTCGAAAAACTCAGCATTATTGAGACTTGGAAGTTTTCCTCGCCAGGATGTTGCAGTCATGGTAAACGGCGCCAATCCGCTCATACAAGATTGATGAAACTGTTTCATTCGGAAGTCAAAGTTCGTTTCCAGGCGGAAATTCGACAAGAACTCGGCACTCAACAAACCTGTATCAATCACAATACCATATAAGATTCAAATCTGGCGCATGGAACTGAAGAAAATATTCACTGATTACAAACAGAATCAAAAGCATTTTAACTCAGTACTTTGCTGTATTTTTATATCAAGATGGCCCATTATTCGTTTGGTATCCTCTGTGACGTGACATTCCCGCGAGTCTACTAGAATCTCATATTCTTGTTTCGGCGTCAAATGAGGCTACGAGTTCAGTCAATTGTATGTTAAATCAATTATTAATAACGAATTATAAAGTTAAAATTGGCTCTGTGATTACCAAAAGCTCACTTTAAGATTGTCCATGAGAGATCTGATGCCCACAAATGAGTTACTGCCCGTATCAAGTGGAAGAGAGAAATCCTCAAATTTCAGCCCTGTTGCATTACATAATCCTCTTTTAGAATCATCATCAGCACTGAGAACTAACAACAAGAACATGACAGTGGTGGCAAGTGGTGAAACAGTAACCGCCGTCTCATTGAAATTATACACCTAGTGAAACATTTCGTTAATTACCTTTTGCAGTCAACATAAGATCAATCATCATTAAAGTAATTTAATTTTAATATCATTGCAAATGGAACAATTATCTTCACGAAAGTATATTCTTCTATATAGATGAAGAGATCGAACTTATGTGAATCGACAGAACAACTGTCTGTTGTGAATTGACAACGTCACCAACTTCGTGAGTCATAAAGCTTTGTTTCGGATAATTTAGTTTCCATATTGAATGTTCATACCTCAATGAATTTTGTTTGCAACTTGAAAATTGCATTGTCGAACTCATTTCGCGTTGTGGCCATCAACGTCGTAGTTGTCAACGATGATGCGGTAACCACAGGTTGCAATGTAGTCGACTCCACCAAATTTTCGATTTGATCAGATTGACTCTTTGGAGGAACTCTTTGATATGCAAAATCTCCAGTCGTGATACTGATGGAACCCGCGTTTTGTGCATCTGCTGGCAATTTTAAATGTAAGTTTGGTCCATACGGAAGAATTTTGCCATTTCTTGGTAATGTCACCGATGAATAAATAGGTCGAATTCTCTTGTCTGTGAAAGAATAAGAAAGAAGTGATCAATCGGAATTGACTATTACAAAACAGTGTTATAATGAATAATCGAATTTTTTCCCATCATTCAATAATGGTTTTGTTAGTTGGATGGAATCCTTCAATAATTTTATATTCTCACAACCCAATAGCCAATCTAATCCGAATCCAGCCATGACTATAAATGGTATGAGACACACCATTATAATGAGGAATGCAAGACCAAATTGCATTTTGCTAAGTATCTGGTTATAATTTTTGTCTCTGATGGAATGAAGTCGTCCTTGTGGAATGGTAATGCAAAATATATTGCAGGATTTCTATACTATTGCCTGCATTCCCATTCGTTTATCATTTGTGTTTATTCATGTTTCACGATTTGGTCATAAAACATTTTAACGACTTCAGACCTCTGACATAAAACATAACTCCCATCAATAGTAAACAATCCTAAGCAGTGAATAATATCGAGATATGAAAACCAACAATATTTCTCAACTTTTGTCATCTTATCCATTCTAAAACATATTCCGTTGAATATTTTGTACACGCAGTTTTCTATGGTAATCCTAAATAAATCAAGTCATGAAATATGGTCGCATGCATGAAGATAAAGACCAGAAGCTTCTTCAAACAAGCTTTCTAACTCTATTCTATCGCTGCTGGAGCATTTCATGTTTTTAAATCTGTTCATATGATCTTACAGACAATGAGTAGCTCATAATCGTAATAGATCATAATAATAATTTTTAATTCCGGTTTCTAATGAACTACAGAGTGCTACTTGCATTACCAATCTCGATACCAAAAGTTAGGTTATGTATGTGTTATGGTTCAGTTACGTTCTCAGCACACATAACCTCAAATAATGTGAAAAACACATATTTAACGCTGTGAATCTGTCTATACAGGAAAATATAAATAAAAAGACGAAATATAATATATAAACACTTAAAAATGGAAGAAGAATTGATGAATTTAGATTTATATGAATTAATTGGCACAGTACCAACAGCGTCTGTTAAAGAGGTTAATGTTCATGTATTTAGTCGGTTATTAATAATTATATCTGTATTAACAGTATTGTTTCTTTATTATATAACAGATCAAAACTGCGTATCGTAAGAAAGCTCTCTCCTGCCATCCTGACAAAAATCCAGATAATCCGAAAGCTGCAGAATTATTTCAGCAATTATCTCGAGTACTTGAAGTGCTGATTGATGAAAGTGCACGGGTGAGACATTCATTTTCAAATCATAAATGTAGCATTTATAGAATTGATTGACATATGATTAATGTTTTTTTTATTTGGTACTTTTAGGTGGCCTATGACAAAGTACTAAACGCAAGAAAACAGGCGAAATTACGTGTAAAACAATTGGACTCAAAGCGTCGAAAATTCAAGGAAGATTTGGAAGCGCGGGAAGAAGCATACAAACGCTCACAAACAAGTACGGCACGTACAGATGAGCAATGTTTAAAAGCAGAGATTGAAAGATTGAAGAAAGAAGGCTCTCGCCAAGTTGAAGAAGAAATTGCATTTGTTAAGCGGCAAATTTACGAGAATTTACATGGTGATAAGAAAGGGAATAATGAAACAGGTGGACGAGTTAAGATAAAATGGAAATGTGATAAGAATGATGAGGATAATGGCGGATATAATTATGAAATATTGCATAATATTTTGTCGAAATATGGTGATATTACAATTCTCGTTGTATCTAATACGAAAAAAGGTTCGGCATTAGTTGAATATAAAGATAAATCAGCTGCGATTATGGCGACACAAATTGAACTTGGTTTAGCTAAGAATCCATTAATATTACGGGGTTTATGGGAATCTAGTTCGAGTAATAAACAAACAAATTCAACAGCAAATGCATTTCCTAATAACACAGAAACTACGTCGAACATATTCCCATCGATAAATCAACCGTGGAATAAAAATTCGAGTAGCTTCCCAAGTTTTTCATCAGCCCCAGATATTTTTCAAACGGCGAATCAAAAGCAGAATTATGTTTCTGATGTTGATTTTGAAAATTCAGTCCTGAGTAATATGAGACGTGCTGAGGAACGGAAAAGATTGTTGGAACAGATGAAAGCTGAAAATGAGGAAACTTGACGATGCATTTTTACAAAAATGAATACAAAAAAGATAAACCAAACACAGATTTCCAAAGCGTTTATATACTTTATTGATGAATCGCAAAGAAAAAAATATCTCAATATAAATGCATTGAATCGGAATATTGATAATTGTATTAAAAAAATTGAATTACAACATCACAAAATGTTTCATCCATCACATTACGATTTCGCTATATTTTCTTGTTTCTTTTGCTTTTTACTCTCCGCTTCATCAATCGGCGCGGCTTTAACAAATGGTATTTCTTCAGAATATTTCTCTGGCATAAATGCAGCAATGGCTTTTGGTACTTTGATACCAGTCTCTGTCTGATTAACTTCAAGTATTGCGCAAATAACGCGCGTAACAGCGCACATTGTTGCATTCAACATATGAACATAATCAACATTGGCATTCATTTTTTTTGTTTGTCCATATCTGACCAATAAACGTCGCGCTTGATAGTCCAAACAATTACTGCATGATACTAATTCACGATAAGCACCTGAACCAGGGAACCAAGCTTCCAAATCAAGTTTTTTCGACGCTGCATGATTTAATGCACCTGACACAATATTTACAATTCGATACGGTATATTTAAATCTTGATAAAATTCTTCAGCATTAGCAATCATTTCATCCATCATTTCCCACGACTTATTATCGTGCGGTGATGTTAAACAAAATTGCTCAACTTTCTCAAATTGATGAACACGGAATATTCCACGTGTGTCACGTCCATGTGAGCCAACTTCTTGTCGAAAACACGTTGATAATCCGGCATACCTTATTGGTAACGAAGCCTCAGGTATCCATTCATTACGATGAAATGCAGCGATTGGTTGCTCCGATGTTGCTATTAAATATTTTTCTTCAATCTCTTTTTCATCACTTTTTTCACTACCTTTACCAACGACTTTGTACAATTCTTCATCGAATTGTGCTAATTGTGCTACCTCTTGCATTGCATCTTTACGCATGAAAAATGGTGTGTAAAGTGGTTTATAATCTTTGTTAAACAGTTTACGTAATGCGTATTGAATCAATGCGTGTTCTAGAAATACTGCGGCCCCTGTGAGAAAATATCCACGATTACCGGCTACTGCCGTACCTCTTTCACCATCCATACCGTCGATCATGTGGATGAGGTCAACGTGAGAGTATTTTTTCCGTTGCGTGCAATCGCCAAATGTTCGTTCAATCTGAAAATTGAATACATTAGAGAAAATTGATTGGATCTTTCTTGTTTACAACAACATAAATACACAACATAAAATTTGAGCTCATACCTTATTCTCCTCTTCATCATTGCTCACTGGTACAGACGAATCCAAATGATTTCCAACTTCTCTCAATGCTAAATTTCTTTCAGACTCAGTTTTAACAAGCTCTTGACCATTCTTAACTATTTCATCTTCAATAAGTCCACGAATTTTTTTAATTTGCGTTACATTGAGTACTTTGAGGCTATTTGAGGTTATGTTATCAAGATTATTAGCAATTTCATCACTGACTGTATCATCATCACCAAATGGCTCCTTCTTCTTCATTTTCTCACCAATTTCCTTGCTACATACATTTTTCAATTTGTTCAAATTGTCAGCACGATGACGCAATTGACGCCAATATTTATCTTTATCGATTACTGCCTCAACGAGTCCAACATCTTTGAAACGTTTTCGTTGATTTTCACGAACTTTTTCAGGATCAAAACCCTTATCTTCACGAAAAAGATCCAAGTCTAGCACCATTGTTTGTATCTTATTTTTTCCGCTTTATTTAGAGGTTAATTGAGATTTCTTGTTTCAGATGATTGGAGATGGTGGATTTCCTGGCACCTCCACGTGCAAATTGAAGTGAAAATGTATGTACTGAGGCAAGCTGACAGCTGGCGATGTTATAAGCTCAATCAAATTCGTCAGTTGGCTGTGATTGCATCATTTAATCGATCCTAAAAGATGGAACATCGAAATTCTGTTTGTAACATCGAATCACATTGCAATAATCGAAATATATCGTTGGCATAAATTAGACTTGCAGAATATATCGAAATTTGATTGAATCATTCGATTTTTGTAGATTGTATAAAATAATATTTGAAATTGACCAATGAAGTTCGCGTATTGAGATGTAGTACGATGCTACGCCGCTACGCTACTTTATTTGAAGAAAACTTTGAACGGTTTCAACGTTTTTACTTGTAAAATGATAATTTGATATCATCTAGTACATCATAGCCTGATATTTATTGTTCAACCTGATAATTCAACCGGATTAAACCCCGTGATGAATGAATTACATTCAGTTATTTGAATTGCGCGCCAATAGTAGTGTAATTCAAAAAAAAAAAAACGCGCGCAATGAAAATAAATTTGAACTCTCTCGATTGCAGTCCTGAACATTCGAACAATTCCTTCATCAATCATTAATTATTCCTCAAGAAGAAGGAAAAATAGACAGAAAATAACAACAAATTCAATTATTTGCTGTGAATATAACAAAAATAATATTTTTATAACCTCAATACTCATGAATTAAATCTAACAATTTTAATCGATTTATCATAAAGATAAATTTGATGTCTCTGAAGCGATGAAATTTTTTTTATCGAGTAAACAATAAAGGGCTGAATGCCCTTCACTCATAAATACAATATATATATATATATATAATAGGACTGTTTCATCGTCGCGAGAAATAGATACGCGAAAAAGTATTCAACCCACACACGTAAACATGTCAGGATTGATTTCATGCCTCGACGCAATATTGACTATATATATATATGTATGTTTTCTATTCACATCTGAAATTGCTCTGTTGCATTTGTACAAGTGACGAAAAAAAAAAAAGAAATTAAATAAATATAAAATCGTGTGCATACAAAATTCCATTTTCTTCTGTTAGAATTTTTCTTTATTCTTTACTTCAAATATTGTTGATATATTTTTTTGGTTTTTCTATGTTTATAAAATTAGGAATGATAATTAAGAGTTCTATGACATTGAAATAATCTAAATTTAATATTTTTTCGTGTTTGTACAATTGACTTTTTATTTGTTTGAATAGTTAAAAAAAAAGGTTGAATAAAAGTCGCAATTTTATTGTTCGGATCTGAATTCCATTTTTATAGATACTTACACAACACTATCACCAAACAGAACAAGTTTGTTGACCTGAACTAGGCTACGTGACAATTGGTCAAATATCTCACGCCATTCGCTAGATGGGGTCAATGCTTCAGTTCACACATAAAAGCAAAATGAGATATAAAATCATGTGCATCAGTTTCTCACCATCGTCTTTACCCTCATTCAACAATAGAACAATTGTTCATATTGTCCATGTCCATCAGATATTTTCACACGAAAATAAACTCGATGAATTGATGATAACAGACAGAATCCAAAAATGCAAAGTTAATCTTCAACTTCATAGCTAAATATATTGAATCAAAACAAAAAATTTAATATTCTCTCTCATAAAGAGTTTGAACGAATATTGATAGTAAAAATTTGTTTTCACTTAAGTATTTAGGTGGTGGTAAAAAATAAGTAAAGAAAAAATTACACGATAAAATATCGTTGATGTATTTATTTATCCGACATTTTTTGCAATTCTTTTGCCCTTTTTTTTTTCTATAGTAAGTGAGGAATTGTGAGATGAGAGTTAGTAGATTAATTGTGGGATGAATGTTTGTTATCTTTTAATTTCGAGGGGTGTTTTAATGAGAAGATTTTCTGTGGCTTCTGATGGAGAAAAAAAAATTTATGTATCTCTATATCAATGTAATTGTTGAGATTCTTTTTTTAACGTCACAATTTTTGCTTGATAACTAAATTGATTTTTTCCAATAGACAAATAAATCTCTTGAATAAACTTCGAAACATTATTGAAATGCTGTCCATTGCATACATTGCATTTCTTCTTATACACAATGGCAAGATGGTAATAGAAAGAAGGAAAAAAAATCGGAAGAATTAATAAACAAATGTGGAAAGAAGAGTAGTTGAAAAACAGGAAAATAACAAGATTGAAAGTATGATTGAAAGTCCACTTATGTAATTTATCGTTCACTATCCCTACAATTGTTACCAATGAATAATCTTCCAATCTGGGTCAATAAATCGATGAATAAAAGATAAATAGACGTGAAAAATAGTTGTGACGAGAAAGAAACTTTCTATTGACAATGAGAAATAGAATAAAATTTAGTTCTTGCAAAGTTAAACGGATCAACACCACTGGATGTTTACTAATCGTCTCAACATTCTCACCCTCTTCAATTTAGTAAATTCGCCCTAGTTCGTGAATAAATTATAGGGACAATTGACGAATTCCCCCCATTCAAATAGTGTTAATGATAATTAACAAATGAATAAACAAATACAACTAACAGAAAAAAAAATCTTTAACTCCAAAACTTGTAAAGAAAAATATAAAATTTAAATATTTCTCTAAAAAAAAATGATTTGTTTAATATTAAACCACTGATCATTATATTATTGTTCATTTATTGTTCACTTGAAGTTCTTCACATGTATGTGAGGTTTGAACTCTCAGTAGTTGGTGAGTGGTTTATTCAATCGATTACTCAAACATCTGTTTTCAAGGACAACAGGGATTATGTCAGATTATTTTGTTTCATCTTATGACGCAGTGGCACAAAAGTCTACACATCCACCACATATTTTCTCTTCCACTCTGTCACCTTTAATTATCTCCCCCCTAACATTAAAAATATTCATTCACTTTTGTTCATACACAATTCTAAACATAAACCACACAATAAAATACTCAAATAAATAATTTCCTTATCTCAATTCTAAAATTTTAATTCTTATTTTATATTTATCATCACCAAAATAATTTAATATTCAATTCAAAATTTCTATTCTTATTCACTAAATTCTCAAACTTATCATCAAAATAATAATAAAACAAATCCAAAACAATAAACTAAACAAATAAAAATATCTACAATTGATAAATGTTAATAAAACATTGCACTTTTTTCACAAATGAGTAATCGTATTTGTATCCAAAGCTCTCATACGACACTGCACATTTTATGCTTATGGTTGTTGGACCATTTATTTCAAGTATGCACCATCCCACTGTGATGCCATATTATCATTATTATTATTATTATTATTAAAATGGGTTGTAACGGTAATTTGCATGGCGACGACGATAAAATGGACCAAAGGAGTGTTGTATTATTCGTATAAGGTTGCATATAAATATATAAAAATAATGAAAAAAGAACGAATGAATGAGATAGTTTGAATGTTAAAAAACAAGATAGTATAATAATGATAGTGATAATAATAATAATAATACAATGGTGAAATGAAATGGCTAGTGAAGGGTGCTTTATATACCCACGTATTTTTATATATATGTGAAAATGAGAGAGAAAAGATTGAGGGTCCGAAGAAAATGAGGTATGAATATATTTATAGTTATGGTGAATTTTATTTGTTTATGTCAGAATTGTGAATTAGATTTTTTGTTTTTTTTGTTTTTATTTATTTAATTGGAGGGGTAATTTGTAATGTTGCACTGTTGGATGATGTTGGATAGATTTTGATAGTTTGTGGTGTTGAAGAAATGAATAATTGTGATTTTTGTTTAATTTATGGAGTAATTTTTTTTTATTTATTTTTGTTTATTAAGAGTTGTGTATGATGTAGTTGGAATTTTTTATTTGGAATTATTTTTGGGGTTGGACTGGTATGTGAATAAATATTTATTAAAAATTGTATTATGAGAATTATTATTGTCTTGTTTTATTGCATATTGCAAATTTGTGGATGGAATTGTTGGTGAGATGAAGAAATATATGAAAATGACAAGTGAATGAGGATGAGAATAAAAATTATATGAGGGTGTAGATTGTTAGTGGATGAATTGTATTAGGTTTGTATTGTACAGGGTGAAACTTTGGTGATTTAAATAAAAATTTTAGGTGGTAATTTGTCATCATTATAATGTGGTGGTGAGTTTGGTAAAATTGGAATTGTATGTACAGGATGAAAAATTAAAGTTGGGAAATTTTTGGGGGTTATTGTTTGGTCAGTATTTTTACATTGAAGAATCGATTTTAATTATCGAATTTATTGTAATGTATGAATTAAAACAATATTAGTTGAAGGAAAATGTAGAGATCATAAACACAAATGAAAGAAGATGATAAAAAAATTTATATCGCCTTGGAGATATTATTCAATGGAGAATATCCAGAGAATTATTGGCAAGTTCCTTCTCTTCATATTCTGATGGATATAAAACCACCAGTTTCTCCAACGATATCATAACTTTCCCTACAGATGTTTCGTTATACATATAAAATAATTGAAAAATAATACTGATCAGTTGATTTTTTTTTATATTCATATAAATACATCATCGATAATTTTTTTGAAATAATAAAAGCTTCAGATTCATTTTAACTTTATAAATAGAAGAATAATATATTGGAAAAAATTGTATTTATAAATGTTCATCAAAATAAAAAAGTTTGAATTTATTTTACATATCAAAAGAAGAAAATATATTCTTTAGATAAATAAAAATAAATATTATCCACTACAGATTACAACATAATTAACCATAAACTTTTACAGAATCGTGAAATAGTAATTGACCATTTTTTTCTAAGTAGAAAAACAGGAGTATAAAATAAAAATACTTTGACATTAAAATACAAATTTAAATACAAAACAAAAGTTGTAACAACATCATCATTCTTCCCACACTGTCAACTCTATTAACCATAAATTTCTACATAAACTATCAAACAATGATTAATCATCATTTTTAATATCCGGAAAAGGGAAGAAAAACATAAACAAAAAATATTCTGAATATCTGCAATAAAAACCAAACGAACTGAAGTTTAAAATATAATTGAAAAAAAAATAACTAAGAATACTTTTATCCTCTCCAGACATTCAATCCATTCGTCCATAAATTTATATCAACTCTCTGAATAATAATTCACATCACTTATCCAAGTGCCAGAGCCAAATATACAAAGAGGGTTGAAATTTGAAAGAAGAACGAAAATTTTAGTTAGAAGAAAGACTTGAACAACAAAAAACGAACCAAACATTTATAAATAACAAAAAAAAAAGTGGCTTTGACTATAATTTAACAAAATAGCAAAGAATTTCACATAATATAAAAATAAATCGAAATATAAAATGTCACATTCCCATACATTATCTAAACTTACATACAAAATAAAATCACAAAATGGAAATGAAACTGGTGAACCTGTAACCGACAATCTCCACCACCCCATCAATCCATTCAAGATAAAATAGTTTGAAAATCGTTCTCAATATTACCACAAAACGTATCTACACAAACATAGAATTGAACAACTGAAAAAAAGTGAACAAAAAAATCCAGAATAGAAAATAAAAAAAGGGGTCTTAAGGAAATTCGATTTTACCTTCAAAACAGACATTGGAAATCGCAGGAAAGAGTTTATCGTTTGGTGATGTGTATTGGAATAAACAAATGAAAGAAAGATGAAAAAAAGGGACGTTGAAGTGTGTGTGGGGCACGAATCCATTTGATTGGATGTGAGAGAGTGGTCGTGGTTGATGCGCGCGAGCACGTAAGGGATGAAGAGTACAGAGATGAGCGGCAAAAGCGTCGGCGAGTTGCACACCGTGGGGTTTTATATAAAAGCTTCGCACGCTACCAACATCGCACTATCGTTTCCAACGTTGTATGTTACACATCGTATTCTAATTATTTATCATCTTATTCAGCTGTATAAAATTTACGAAAAAAATTTATTTATTGAGTATTAACGATTTTATTTAGGGGAAAATATTTAGCGACAATATTTAAAAGGAGAATTTAATTGGTAGAATTATCAAAAGCATCTGAAACCTGTGAACTCCTCTCCGTTCTCCAACGTATCACAAAGGTGAGTTTTATTATTCATTTAATTATTTATTTATTTATCTATTTATCCTTTTAACGTTGATAAATAAAATTGTATTAATAATTTAAAAGGAGTTTTATAATAATGTTAATCTTCTACAACAATTATTTATCCTTTATGAATTAATTAAATGGATAATTGTTTGTTACGACAAAATTGTATTTTTGTTACTAATTAATTGCAATTAGTTGGAAAAAAGAAACCACTCAAATTAATTTTTTTACATCCCCTCGATTTTCTCTTTAATGAGTGAAACTTTTTTCACTAAATTACTTGTCATTTCATAATGCTGCGCACTTTTGCTATTCGAAACCGCCAATTTTTATCCGATGCTTTTAATAGTTGAAGTGGAAAAAAACTAACTGACAATTTTATTTGAAATATTTCTCGTCTGTAAATAAATTCAGATAATTAGTTTTGGAATTGATTAAAATAACGAAATTGATCAACTCTCGATATACATCTCCTACAATTTAACAACCCTTAAAAAATATTGTTAATAAATTCATCAATAATTCCACGATGGAAGTAAAAACATTGATAGAAATTTTTTTTTGGAATTTCTATTTTTCCAACACATAATTAAAACACAACTCCCATTCAGTCGAACTCTCTTCCGTTCAAACAACCCCAAATTAACACTGTGCATCCCCCAACGAGTAGTTCACATTCAGAATAGTCAGGCATTAATTAAAATTCATATTTATTCAAAACAATTAAAACAATAACAATACAAAATGTTGGAAATTTCAAGTTAAAACCAAATTACACATCCCTTAACACACATTTCACCCCTCACACCACACACTGACATCCAAATACAACCAAATCTCATTTACAAGTGTGAAATGTGACAGTGAATTAAAATCAAAGTTAAATTAGTATAAGAAAATCCAAACAAACAAATTTACCTGAACCAAATTCATTCTATTTTCATTTTCTCTATACCTTTCGTATCCTATCATTTAGTTTGTGAATTTATTAACATACACAAACGTACAGAGATACGAAAATCACAATGACATCCCCATTACAAAATGTCGTGAATGACAAAAATTTAACAACACTCACAATCACAATTACACAACTAAAAATAATAAATAAAGAAATAAATGAATAAAATAAAAGGGCAAACGAAACAACAAAAGAAATATATAACAAATTTTTTTTCTCTCTTTTTCTATATTTTTTTTTTTGCCTCTTTCTAATTGTATCATTCTCAACTTTATTTCCTATTCTCTCATTCTATGACTTTACTTTACTCCACACTCGTTTTACTCAGTCGTTTAGAATCTTTTTTTTGTACTATGATAAAGTTCAAGAAAAAAAAGTTATTTTACACTGCAGTTACAGAACGACTTTGTTCAGTGGCACCCTGGACTGCAATCATAACTGTTTCAAAAGGTGTTCACAAACAATTCTCGTTTCGAAGATTGCGGAAATTTAATGACAGACTTTAGACAGTCAACCGATTTTGTTAATTGAACAATTTATTGTATTTATTATCTTAAAACAATTTTCAATATTCAATAAATATTTATCAATCAATTTCCAATAGAAAACCATAAAAAGAAAACAGAGAAGAATAAAAATAAGCAAAGGAGGAAAAAAAAGAGCAGAATAGGTTGAAAATTAATGGGAATTTTCTTATTTTTTATTTCGATTTTTTTTCTTTTGTTATGGTGGAAGGAGAAAAAAATTCTTCTGAAGCTGCTGTGGAATATTATCGTGAGTACAAGAACGTGCTTAGTTAATATATGGTAATAGATAATAAAATGCTGGTATATTATCTACCATTAACTTTCATCTATTTTTTTTTCTTGCTATTGTTCTTTTTATTTTCCACTTTTTCTGCAGCCATTTATGACGTGATGCACACGTGTACATTGTGAGAAGGTCTTTTGGTTGAGAGTTCAATTAATTTTGAATAATTGTTGACATGCTTTGAATTTTAATTCGTTGATGGATTTAATGGATGGAGGAAATGAAATATTTTAAGTGGGAAAATCATTTCATTGACGATAATCAATCGGAAATTGTGCAACACCTTCAGGGTTATATAAAGAAATCAAATTTGTTGATTATTGTTAGTTTTGTTACGTTATTGGTGATTAATCAGAGGGATTTGTTAATATAATTGAGTTACGTCTGACTTTATTCAGGATGTTTCACTGCCTTTTTGTTGACTGAATATTTTAATGAAGATAATGATTTTGTTGATCATAATTAAGGAAAATTGATGAGTTTATCGTCGTGGATTGTTATTAAACTCGAGTTCGCTTTGTCATAGAAATGGAAAGATCAACCCTCTGTATCACGTTTCATCCCCGTCATAGTAATAAATAACAACACATTTTTAATTTGATATTTATCTAAAATTTACTTCAAACTTCTTCTAAACTTTTTTTGGCTGAATAACTTCAAATTATTTATTTTAACACTCAACAATTTTGATAAAGTTTTATAGAAAAATTGTGAAGTCCATCAATTATACGTCGAATGTCAATAACATTTAGCTCTTCGAAAACTTTTATTGAGTATTAAATTTCAATTTTCCTGATGCATCACTTTTTTTTTCCACATTGGCGGGAACGATGGAAAAAATACTACTGTGCCGATCGTTAATTCCCAGGTGTTTTCTGTTTGCTTATTATCTTACCTTTGGTATGAACTAGAATCATTACTGAGAAAAAATTGGTTCGGACATTTTACATTTTGTAAATAAATTGATTTTCATTGTATGGAAATAGTGACTTCATCATTTTTCATGCTCTATCATTTTTATATTTTCTTTCAGCCCCTTTTTTTTTCTGTGTTAATCTACGAGGGGGAATTTTTTTGCAAGGGTAATACACAAATTGATGATAATGATGAGAAAAATAGATTTTTAATTTGAATACTCCGAGGTTTAGTAAATCAAATATTTTTCTCGTAAACTTCACCAACTGATGTCACTTTTTCCATAAATCAAATTGACAAAATTTGTACGTCAATTACTACACTGTCAATTTTTTTTTTCTTCTCTTCAACTATATTTTATACAATAATATTCAGCGTGATAATCATCTATAACATGACAACCTTTCTCCTCACTTATATTCAATACATATACAAAAGGTGGATGCTGGATAAATTTTTTTCTTTCACACTCTCGTCGTGTCTCCTCGAGTCCAATTCCCACAGCGCCTTTTCTTGTTCCTCTATTCCTCTTTCTTTTTTTTTTTTTGGCTTCTTTTTTCTGTGGGTGTTATCGAATTACGTACAGAGGAGGGCGGAATGAAAGAGCCAGAAAAGAAAAAAATGGATAGAAATAAGAATAGAAGAAAATTCTATCGTGCACTTGACTCGTCTCCCATTTTCTGTATTCGAATAAAAGAAATCATAAATAAATATTTGAAAGTGTAATGGATTCCTCATGTATGTGATTAAATAATGGATATTTTTTGAAATGCAAAACTGATTTGATAAGATGAATGGAAAAAAATTTAGTCAATTCGTAAATTAATTTTGAAAATGGCAAACGAATACATTTTTCTTCATTCATAAAATTCTAATTATCTCAAGAACTAATAGACCAATCTCAAAACTCAAAAAACAATAATTTTCCTTACAAAATGCTCAACATTTTATGCCCCACAACTTTTTTCATACCTTGCACCATTTAGTAACAATTCCACATGAAACAATTGAATCATCAACAATCAATAACTCGCACAATTTAGCAACAAACGAAAATGTTTTTTTTTCTTCACCTTTACGAATCAAACTACTACAGCAAATATATAAATCGATTTCTCATCGTGTACATACACTTGTATAAATACTCATCAGACTGGAACAAAGTCTATTTCCGTGTCGCCCATTTAGTCACTATTGTTAACATTTCGATTTAAACCAAATGAATGAAAATAATTCTACAACTATTAATAACATCATAACAATACACAAAACCCAGAGATAAACACATCAACATAACAATAATATAACAATACTTACAAATAACAAAAGGAAAATAATCCTTGGCTTCATTCACTCCATCATCCTCCCACATTATTTATTCATTCATTTATTTATTAATCATCTCACGTCTTTATTTTTTCTTCCATTGCAATTTTTTTCCCCTCCATAAAACACAAACTAAATTCAATATAAAATAAATTTTCTTATCTACAACGACACATTTGTCGATTGTCCGTCTGTCTATTAAAGTTAATAACAAAGAAAAATGAAATTGAGTAGCACAAATGTACAACACAATTTTCTTCACATTTATCTATTTAATTTATCTTTAATTTCATTTTCTTTCTCCCTCCATTTTCTCAATGCAATAAAATTCATTGAAAAAATTCTTCTGTTCCTTCATTTTCAGGACCTTTTTTTTATTTATCTTTATATAATTCGTTTCATTTTCCTCTTTTGGTTATTATTGTTCAATTTTGCCCAACGGCCAGACTTTTTTTTTACGATAAATTTTCGTGTTGAAATAAAAGAAAAAAAAGAAAAATAAAAGATGGAATGTTTTCATTCTTTTCTGCTCTTTTTTCATTCTACTGTAAATCAATTCTGTATTAGGGGGAAAGAACGAGGGGGGCTGAGAGTCTGTGGTGAGGTAATTACTCTTGGGAATGTATATAGGGGTGGGTAAAGAAAAAAAAAGGAAGAGGAAAGAGAAAAAGAGAAATAAAAAAACACTTTGGCAACGAGGGAATGTTTGATTTCTCCGCGGTCATCGTTTGAATTTTTACGCTTGTTTGAATCATGAGACAGGGAAGTGTATTAATCTTCTGCCATGTTGTCCCTAAGTTAGGATAACTGCGGAAGAGACGTTAAGAAAAATGTAGGAGTATAAATAATTGTATGATGGTAGATAATAAAAATGACTTGAGGATTTTTTTATTGTGTGAGAAAAAAAGTTGTTGAGATGGAAATGGGGTGGAAAATTGTAAATGAGTGGGAGATGCTTTTTTTTTTATAGCTTCATGGTGGACATAATGGGAAATGTCATGAATTGATAGGTCGAACAATCTCGTGAAGATTTTTATCTATTTTTATTGGGACATATTGGGGAATTCGATGAAAGTGTTCAGTGATTTTGGGTGGTACTAAATTTAAAGAGTTTCTAAGATCGGCGTAACGAAAATCTGTAGAATGGTTCGTTCTAAAAATTGTAACTAAAATTTTTAATCGTTTAAATGGCTGTAACTATCGTTGGAAGTAGGGATTTTATGATATTTTTATTTTTTCATTTAATTAATTTAGCTTTTATCAAAAAATTTGAAGATTTTATGAAAAAGGTGGCAATAAAGAATAAAATTTTAGATAAATTTATTATAATTGTTAGTTACGACGTTAGGTGAGACGATTTTGCATAATTTAAAAATTATTTCATAACAATTGAGTGATTAGTTCTTCAAATATTATTTTCGCCGTAATTCATTTCTTAACAAAATGACTTTTCTAATTATATAATTCATCAACAGTTGTAAAAATTTGATTAATTAGAAAAATATTACCAAGTGAGATGTTAATTCATTTTTCTCTTGGTATTCACATTACGTAAATGTCCAATAAATGGTTTCTCTTCCAATCATAAAGAAAGTTTCAAGGACGTTCTATAAAATAGACCTTCTGGGATTCTAAACGATTATTTATCCAGTTTCTACGATGGAACGCAACTTAATTACATCATCTCAAGCCACTTGATTACCCTTGCGAATCATTAAATTTTTTTATTCTCACTCATTTTCATTCATGTTGATTTCAATTTTTTTTTCCTTCATCTCTTTCTTCATTTCTTTTATTCCATTCTTTTATGCATTTTCTTATACTTTTACTTTTTAGTCAACTCTTTTTAAACTTTTACAAACATTTCATTACTTTTTCTTTTTTTCTTTATATCGACTTTATTTTAATTCAAACTTTGGATGAGATCATTTATTGCATTTGAAAGTAGTTCAGGTAATAGTCGAACATGGAATGCAAACAATTAAAGAAAAACCTTTAGAGAATATCAAAAAGATAAAATTATTTCCAGGTTGATTAAAATAAAAAACAATGAAAAATAAATTCTCTACTTCAATTTCATTATCAACTATTTTTACTTCTACAATTAAATTTTATAATAATAATAATTATCAATATAATTATTATTGTATAATTATTATTATAATTATCCGTTTGGTGAGTTGAAACGTATTCAGACACACTAGACTTTGTACACATATCAGCTAGAAGATATAATACCATTCCGCAAAACGAAACAAACATAATGAAGAAACTCTCTCACCCTTAGTCCAACCCACGTCTCTTCCACAATTTCACCTCTTTCCCTTTCTCTGTCTAGTTTGCTTCGGGGATATATAACTGACTGTATACCGAAATCCTATCTCAGTGAAAGCTCTCCCTTGTGCATCATGAGATAAAGTTATATAGTAAATATTGTTGCACGAGAAAATAGAACAATTGGAGAAGTAGTGGCAGAGGCGACCGGAAAATTCTCGTCTGCCTTGATAGATCCTTTGTGACGATTATTGTGCATTTTGTGCTTGAAATATTCTTGAGTAATTGAGTGTGGGTTTTGAAATTTATATTTTAGTTAATTAACCATATTTTACTATTTTTTATTTACTTATTAATTATTTGTTTAATTGTTTATTCATTTATTGATATACCTTTTTTGCTATTGATTGTAATTTAATATTCTTACTGTGAATTGAATAGTTTTAATTGAAAAATATTTAAAATTTATTAACGATGGTGAAAGTGATGGTGAATTGAATTGTTATAGATTTTAATCTCATGAGAATTTACGCTTTGATGATGTTGAGGAGGATTTGAATCGAATGGATATTCGTGTAGTTACACTTGAGTGAATGTGAAACCCAAAAGCTCTTGAGGATTCCTGAAAGCACAGATGTATGTGCTTTCATCTATACATTTACAGTTGAATATACATAGAGAAGTGGACGAACTGGCTTTGCACCTGTTGAATTCCAAACGCGTTTCAGCACGTTCACTTTGACTCTCATTGTATATAAATAAATAAATTAATAAATAGGGTTTTATTTTTGTTAATATTTTAATTTTATAGAATTTTTCTTTTCTTGTTGGTAATTAATTAAATGGATTTGTTGATATTATTGAGGTGTCTGACTTTATTCAAGTTGTATCACTGTTATTTTTCCAAGTGATTATTTTCGTGGCGTAAATGATTTTATTCAAAAAATCGTCTTCAATGTCCCTTCAAAAATCTTCACCAATAAAAACTGAGTCATAATATAAATAGCACCCTAAAATACCATCAAGACAAAAATTATTACCCTTATTATTGATAAACGATTTACGTACAGAGAACGCCATTTATCTCAATCTTCAGAATTTTCTCTTCATTTTTAGCATATAAAAAAATTCAAATTCTCTTCATTACTTATCATGTAAATGAATACTCTAGAAAAAAATATCTACAACATTAAAATGTTATTGAAATCGTGAAATTAATCCCCAAAATCTCATTTAAAAACATTATGGAATCCATTTACATTCAAACAGGTTTTATGTTAATCAGAATAAGTGGATTTACAGGATTAACAATGAATCCAAAAAAAAAATAAAGCAAAACAACACATTGAATATAACTGAATAATCAAACAGAATAAAATAAGAAATAATTCAGTATCACAAGTCATAATTAAATTGTTATTAAAACAAAACTTTAAATTATCAATTAAATATTTTTCTCTTCACCTTTTTCTTCCTCTTTTTTCTTTGCATTCAATTCTATATAACAAGTTGCATATCGAAAAAAAGAAAGTAGAGAAAAGTGAGATGAATAAAAGAGAAAAAAAAGAAAAGGTGAAGAAAAATGAGAAATTGATCATTTTCTACGTCTCGAACTGGAATTATATTACGATTGAACGGTGCAGTAAGTTATTAATCATATCGTAGAGAAAATACATCTGAACCTTTCAATAAAAGAATATGAACTCTATAAAAGAGTGAAAAAAAATTATTAAAGATGAATTGGAATATAAGAATAGAAAAACGAAAATATAAAATTTTTAAAATAGAAATTATTATTGCAGTTGCAGTAAAACACATAAATAAATTAATGAATAAATAAAAAGATAAAGAATTTATAGAACAGATTGAAATGAAAAGAGAAGAAATAATTCACATACAGACTTCGCTCAATTTCTATTTGAAAAATTAATGGACCATGTCGATACCTTTTTCGTATTTCGTTCTTGTGCTTCTCCCT
Source organism: Meteorus colon (assembly GCA_030523085.1). Classification (NCBI taxonomy): domain Eukaryota; kingdom Metazoa; phylum Arthropoda; class Insecta; order Hymenoptera; family Braconidae; genus Meteorus; species Meteorus colon. Next base: position 258,405 of record JAPYZH010000236.1, on the reverse strand, counting down.
TTGATATAAAAGAAAGTGAGAAAGATGGACGAATGATAAAAATTGTTATTATATATAAACACATGAAAGAACGTAAACTCTCAAACCTTTTTCCCCATGTTTCTTTCAAAAGAAAAAAATTCCCATGTGTCATTGCTTTTCTATGCTTCAGCACTTTTCTATATTCTATATTCTATATTATTTTTTTTTTATCATCTAAAAGGAAAATGTGTCTGGTAGAATAATATGAAAATATGTGAAAAGCCATTTTGGGCAAATTGTAAAGTACATTTTTGCAGAATATCAAATTTTTCTTTTATTTCCCTTTTCGTTGTCATTTTCTTTGAACAAAATTTTGAAATGGAGATTATTTGATGCCGTTCATTAAATATGAAAATTTTCACTACACTTTCTATAAATAAATAACAAACGTAATCTTTGTTAATTAATTGTTAATAATTTGTTCAAATATTAAATAAAGATCTCGTCTGAATGTTTAAATTGGAGAATCAACTCTGCACTTGTCCCAGTAGAATACTCCAACACTTTGTAATACCAAAGTTGTGTTCATTCAAATTTGTCAAATCAAAACGATTTATCTATTGATTAAAATTCATGCACTCAACTCTAAGTGATGCTAATAAACTTAAATTAGAATTAATCAATTCAACGTCTCGGGAAACCGAATGATTAGGTCGCACAAATTGATGCAGCAATGTTTCCCTATCCGTTTAATCGTTTTGAGTGATTGCTATGGAAGGGATAATTCCTAATGGAACGAAGTTCTAGATATTCCAATTATATCTCAAGTAATTAACTTCTATTTATTCACTTATTTACATTTTCTATTTATCATTTATCACATTGATATAAACTTAAATAATTCAAAGAATTGATTAATCATGACATTAAATCAACGTTAAAACCAAAGCAATCATTGAAACTCTAGACCAAAGCTCCATTTTAAGCTTTGATGAAGATAATCTGACAAATATTTTTTTGGTAATTGAAATGTCTATGTCACCAATATCATCAACATTATCATTAACATCAGAAGATTTCATTGAAACAGTCGACAAAATTGAAACGATTTCAACATAAATTCATTGTCATATAAATTGTACAAAAAACATTTCAATGAATATATTAAATTCACTATGATATGTTGGTAAATTGAATCGAAATAGAATTTCATTGGAATTATTGGTATTGATGCGAGAATATTAAACGTTGCATACTTTGTGGGATAGATGATATGTGGTAAAGTAAATTCAGAAATTCACAAATGACATTTATCAGATAATATCAGAATGGAATGAATGTACTGAATTCAGATAATTGATTTCAATTTAATGACATATTGCGTTTATATTTATGTCTGGTATTGATTTTAATTTATTTGATGTGAACGAGTAGAAAGTGTTTGACTGAGGATGGAGAGTAAATTTAATTGCGTAGTTTTATTTTATTATTATTTGTTAATCTTAAGGTAATAAATAAATAAGAAGAGATTGAGAATGGGATTAGTTTTCATATTTCTATAACTGAAATCATTTGAGATTGATAATAAAAATTGTTAAATGTATTTCTCTGACATTAAATTCAGAATGAAATTTTTGTTTTCGTTATAAACAATTGACTTTCAACAATTAATCAACCGACAAAACGATTACATTCACATTTTCATTTTTTTTATTCCATTTTTATTGTTACTGTTCATAGTGAAGATTAACTCGAGTGCAGTTCCACGTTGCAGTGAAATCTGATTGACGTAGACACTTCAACAATATATATCCATATGTATATATATAGCCAAATGGATTTATATAACAACCCATTGTTATTCGAGACGCGAAGTGATCCTTTGAATTTTGACGCTTGGAACTGATCAGTGACATCATGGTGTTAAATAAATTTAACTGTACACAAAGAAAAAGACAGAAAAAATAACATTTTTCTATTTTATTTCATTTTATTTATTCTATTGAACTGCTCTCAATTCAAGAGGTTGATTTTGCATTAAAAAAATGTTTAACAACAATCCCAGTCGTTCAACAGTGTAAATTAATGATGAATGAAAATGTTTTTGCTGTTATTTTTCTTTTCAATTTTTATTTCTCCCAATTTGAAAGTCATGTTTATCTATTTTCAGTTCAGTAATGCACTCATTAAATTTTCAAACGTCTCTGTAAAGTAGAAACACTGCCAACTGTAACACCAGAATTTTTATTTTCATTTCTTTTTTCTGATGAAAAGTATATACAAAATGAAAGAAAAAAAATAAAAAGTATTGTTTTTGTGAATGCTACATTTACACCCACACTTTTCTATACAAAACAGAAATTTTCTCCCTTATTTCTTTTCATAATATTTTCATATTTTCTTATTTATTTTTACCTTCTATTTCTGTGTGTGAAAATACAGATAATAAATTTCTACCTTTTTCCTTCCTTTTATGTTTGCATTCAATGGAAAATATGATATTCAACACAAACAACCATTAATTATTCATCAAATGAAGCAATAAAGAAAGGAAAAAATACAGGAAAAAAAATTATTTTTCCAACTGAAGAAATTTATCTGTAAATTTTCAAAAATTTTCTTTTTCAATTAATAAACCCACACGTGTTTCAATTGTTCCTCAGTCATTGGGTAATTTAGCAGCCCACATACGTATTCCACTTCTTTTGTGTTTAAACAAATGGAAAAAGAAAATGATTTCTTTTGCTCTCTTCCTTTTTTTATTTTTTCATAAGCGAATGTGTGCATTCATTGTAATTTCAAAAGATATGCTCAAGTACACTGAAATAATTAGTGCTCCAGTGACCATAAAAGAAGGGAAATAAATACGTGGGCGTTGGTGAATGTTAATTTATATATTTTTTTAGTTTCTCATTTGTTTTTCTCGCGATAATGGTTCAGGTATTTCTAGACGTCTTTATTCACTTGATTAATGGTTGTTGTTGATGAGAGCGAACTATATTTTACTATAATGCACAAACAACAATATAGAGTACACAACCAATTATTATTCACCTTCATTAATTTATGTTAGGATTTATATGGATTAAATTTTCGATGAGAAAATTTACGAGAATATGTAAAAAAGAAATTGAAGAGATTATTATTCATAATTTTTATGCTTTTAATGTTGCTGTAGTAATTTGCATCTTCCATTTATTTTTCCTTTAAGTTACTTTAAAAGATCATACAACTTATCAGGTTTACCAATAATTGACAACAGTCCAAAGGGAATATCCGCAAGTTGCGTTGGATATTTCGTCGGATATTACTACTGGCACTTTGTCCCTTGTGAATCACATTTCATCAGAGATGTAATAAACCGAAATCTGAAGTTAGAAGTGACGAGAGAACTGAAGTGGAACATTGAGCCAAGCTATTCAAATATACAAAATCAAATATTGTTATTAAAATATTTATGTTTATTTAGATTTCAATTGATAGCACATTTCACCCTGACTGGCGGGATTGATATAAAAAAAACTAACCCACCAATTTTAGTTTTCTGAAGGTTTTTCATTAACTTATTCACTACCCTCCAGTATGAACTAAAATTATTCAACTGCATTAATCCAAAGGTACAAAATGATTAACAACAATTTTATCTGCAATGGGTCAATATTTTGTTTCATAATTTTTCAATTTTTCATCGTTGAAAAATAGGAAATTAATTAAAATTCAATCATGAAACAATTGCATCACATAAAATCCAATAATTCTGTATAATTCACGACATCGCAGACAAATTAACGGAAAATCGAAAGAAAGGTGAAAGAAAATAAAAGATTGAGAAGAATTAACAGCTCAGGAGCCAACGACTTTTCCCATAACTTGAAAAGTTAACTCCCAATAAAATAACTGACTCTGTGAATAGAATAGAGAAAGAGTGAGCGACAACTTTGCATGACATACATCCCCACATTTTACTCTCCCTCCTTTACTTCCACCCTCTTCCACCCTTTTTCATTTTAATGAACTCACTGGGACACTTGCAGACATAAATAGCCATTTTATTGTACTACACTTTCCGTGAATAATGTGATTAAATGCAGTCGAGATTTCATTGTAACTTCATACACAACCGTCATTTTAATCTTGTTATTTAAAAATTCTTTTATTTTTCCTCTCTTCTGTATTTTTAATTAATTCTTCGCTTTTTCCATTTTCGACTCTAATATTTTTTTGGTTTGTTTCTCATCTCTTTTTTAATTACATTCACAACGTCTATAACAGTTTCATTTTTATTTACACACTCATGAACGAGTTGTAAAATAAAAGTGACTGATTAAATAATAAAATGATTTAAATAATTTCAATGGAAAATTGTGTCCTTCAAACTGATCCTCATTGATGAAACCGAATTAAAAATTTCATTTTCATCACTAAAAACAATAATTCAATTTTATAATCCAATTTAAACTTTCTATTATATCACACTGAAAATATATTCATAAAAATAATGTAAATATATTTTTTATAACGTTAAATTTTCGTCCCCCTTTGACAAACTTTTCTTATCCTCAATATTAAATATAAAACATTTTTAGCTTTTCTTCTATACATTCGTGAATATTAATCTCAATGAGTTTTAAATGTCACTTTTTTTTTTCATCATCAATATTTGTTTTTTGTCAAGGAAAAAAGTTTAGTAAAAGTAACAAACTTTTTTTTATCTTGCAATATTGTTATATGAATGTTATTAATTTTATAACTCATCCAAAAGGAAGTGAACATTATCAGATCTCAGCTATTTCTTTTATATCAGTGTACTGACATCTATTTACCTCGAGGGCAAAGTACATTTACTTGAAGTGAACATAATCCACCTACAGATGATTGTGCTTTTTTATTTATTCTCTTTATTTCCCTTTCTTACAAATTTGTAGAAAATAATGAACTTCTTCAATAAAGTCTTTCAATCGCTTCGCTAATGCTAAATTCATTTTAATTCTCCATATTAACTGTTCCAATATTTTATACTTTCAGTTTGCTGTGTTGGTGAAACTGTTGAAAAATGCAACAAAAAATGGTATTTATATGGATGATCGTTGTGGCTGTTGCTGCTTTTGCAGTATCAGCACCAGTGGACGCAGCACCATTTTCACAGTAAGTTAAAATTCAATATTAGGAACATTTATAAACGTTCATGAATATTAAAATATTTTATCCCACAATCTATATATTTATGTACACATCGACATTCACATCTATAGATAAGTATCCAAAGAGAATAATTAATTTGTAAACCAAATGCATTTCATATCCTACGTAGACTTACGCAGAATTGCACAATTAATCAAATTTTTTTATCTCATTTTCTTCTATTCTGCGATATTTTAATCAGATATTTATTTTTCATTTTCCTCCCTGCATTTAAAAAAATAATTATTACCACATGTATTTTATCACTAATTATTCGTGGTAATATATATATATATTCATATATAGATAACCACAGAAATAAATTGCAGGCTAATGAGAAATATGTGAGAATTGTTTTGTATTTTTCCGTTCATTTTCATTTAGATATTTTTTTCCAGTCCTTTTTTTTATGTAGATTTGCTCACACGAGAATAATTTGTAAAATTACACTAATGGATCAGGCAATAGTTCCTGGTTTAACTCAAAGCGATTTAATTTGTAATATAATCCCAACCAAAAAAAATGAACAAACGTGACAATATTATAGAAGTTGTTCTAATTGTTTCATTGTTCACTACAGGGAACGACAAATTTATTTGGACCAATTGGAAGACGATCCACAAGCGCTCTATGAATTAATTTCATCATTCAACAAGCTCCGAGAATTAGAAAAGTGAGAAAATATCATAGACATTAATATCATAGACAAATGAAATAAGAAAATCAAAAAATTCCTTACCTCAAAATTGGTTTATTACAATAAATGTAATTTTACAGCACCAAACGCGCATTTGGTTTGGACTTTGGACTCAATCGTGGATTTAGTGGCTCCCAAACTGCAAAACATTTAATGGGAATGGCAGCAGCAAACTACGCCAATGGTCCTGGACGAAGGCGTCGTTCAGAACAAGCGTAAAAAAATCGCTGGAATAACAAACAAAAAAAGCACCAAAATTAAATCAGAAAATTAAATAACAACACAAATTAAACAAAAATAACAAAGAAAACTATTCCTTGAAAAAAACAAGCGCATAATATTTAGAAAAAATGCACTTTCCAACCACCTTGGAAAATTCTCACGTCAATAATTTCCCTCTCCCAAAATCATCTCGTCGGTTAGATAAAAAAAAACCCAACGCCCCCCCCCCCCAGCACTTAAATATTTGCATTATTAGCGAAAAAAAAACAAGAAACAAACAGAAAAATAATTATCTCGTTTAGATTAATCAATACAAATTGATTTAATGCACAGAGTAGTAAAATAAATTAATTAATAGAGCATTTTAATCAAACTCTTGATGTAAACACGCGTTATCTATCCAAAACAAATCAAAGAAAATACAAACGGACAAAAGCACTTGATCCGGATATAAATAACTACATTATTAGATATTATTAAGCTCCCACACGCACCCACACACTCCAACACAAACAGATAGGCTTCGTTATACAAAAATAATATACAAAAGATACATTGAAACTTTCCATACAACTCCCTTGATAAATATTACATGAATGTATTGTATTGTCTCTTTCTTCTCGATGGGCCCGCATAATGCAGGTGTAACATTCCCTTCGCGTGGTCGTAAATTCAAAGTTATATAGATATATATATATGTATAGATTTGACGTGCAGATTATTAATTAAAGTTTAATTCTCTAGAACACACAGAAACCCATACAAATCCTCCAACGGAATTCTTCGATGATTTCATTTTACTTTGTCGTGGTAAATTTCATTCATGACTTAATCAAAATCCTATTGTTATTGTATTTTATTTACGTTTCTATTGTTTATAACTAGTGGTAGTTAATTTTCTATTAATATTATTGAGAATCGAATTGAAAAAATGGTTTGAATTACTTTTATAGTCAAATTTTTTCAACTATTTGATAATGTAATTGGGAGTTTCTTAAGTTGATGAAGTTATTAATTAGATTTATTTCTCGTACGCTCTATGTACTATATATATATATATATATATATATACATATATGAATTATAAATTTATGTCACAATACAACTTGTTCATTTGCATATTTCCCCTGTCTACGAAAAAAAAAAGAACAAGAAGAAAAAACAATTATGTAAATGTAATAAATTTTGATTTTAACTCAATGGCAAAAGTTTCAGCGTTCAAGAGTTATTTGTTGATCAGTCATCAATATTTAACAATTGATAAATTATTATTGAGAACTTCTTGAAGACAAAGAAGTTACAGTGAGAATCCCCTTAGGGATCTGAAGAAAATGATGAAAGAAAAATTGCGGAATTTATAATTTTTAATGATAACAATTGAACTAATTTGTATTGGTAATTTATCTTTCCGGTGAATGAAAAAATACGTCACTTATTATGCTTATTTCAGTTCAACTATTTCAGTGCTGCTTATTTAGAGATGACAACCAGTAATGGATGCGTTGTTTGCACATCACCAATATTGACTGATTTATTTAATGATAAGAAACATATTAGGCAATTGATGCAACATATTGACGCACATTACGCCCTCGTACCTTATCTAAAATCAATATGCGGTAAAAACTTGTTAAAATGAAAATTACAAGTTGAATTGTGTTTTGGAATATTCGTATTTTTTAGTCGTCAGAATCATTGTCATCATCGTTCACGTTCAGGTTCAGTTCACCAAGAATTTCTACGTACAACTCAACTACTCAGAGAAAATAAAATTCAGCAGGAAGAATCCGACAATAAATTCTGGCCTGGAATGTTATTCAATGATTGGAATTCATCTTCATTGGTTAAAAAAAGGATTTGACTTCAATAGGAAACATCAAAGGTGTTCGTTATGATTTTCCATATTTTTTTTCCGTTTTAATTGTTAAATAGAAATTTGCTTTGGTATTTCTAATTCATTTGTAGGATATTAAATGTTGTTTTCTGCTTTTTTAATTTTAGGTAATTTAGTGCCGTTGAAGAGAATGAAACAGAGAACGATATTGAGATTGATGATAGTCGTAGCTGTTGCTTTTATAGTATTAGCACAGGTAGCAGCCTCGAAATGTTCTAAGTAAATTAATTTTTATCTCGAATTCTCTTATTAAATTCTAAATCATTTTGTACAGAGAATTAATTCACCTCTGCTCCTAATACTCTATTTCTCGGCCTGATTGCTTTATTGGTGAATAAATTGACAGCGAATGCCCACATGAAATGCTGATCAAACATGTGAACCTTCTTCTATCAACAACTGAATAAGTGAAGATTAACGACGAACATCTTTTCATTAAAAATTTTAATTCACAGCATTCATCAGTCTTTGGAAGTCCTACCACTACCACGTATTCCTCCTGGAGAGCATCGAGTTTATTCACGAAAACGAAGAAAGAATAAAAAATTGAAGCATCGAACAACTACATCAACTGAGAAACCTGAAAAAAAACAAATGTAAATGATAATGCAGAATAACAATCAGAGGAATTTATAAATGTTGAATAGCAAAGAATTTTTATGAAAATAAAATCAATTCAATTCTTCTTTCAGCGCCAAACCGACCTTTTCTCTCGATGTGGGACTTGCTCGTGGTTACACTGGCACAGTCCATGCAAAATATTTACTAGGGCGTGCTCTAGCTAATGATCCACATGGCATTGGACGATAACTTTTATCTTCTACAGACATGAAAAGAAAAGAGAATGAAATAAGAAAATCAAAGCAACTACTTCAGGAATTTAATAACGAAATAGTTTTTAAATATTGAATAAATATATTATAAGATATTGTTGCTGTTAAACATCCCAACTGCAATTTAGCAACGTTAACGTTAATTAATTCATAATCATTAAACGAATAAATTTTTAATCTGATAAAGAAATAAATTCTATGACTGAGAATGAAGAAGTGTACAAAGATAAGAGATGACCACGGGTATAAATGAGAAATGTTACGTTCCTGGTAAACGAATAGTTCAGCGTACCGTCTAAAGTATTTCAGTCAGATTGTGATCAGTTCCATGTGCATCGCGCACATGAATAGATCAGTTGGAAGATTTCCTAATATTTACCTGTTTACTTTACTACTTTTCCCAATCAAATTTTCATCAACTCTACCTCAAGATCAACTGCCTTCGCATCTTTAATTCCAAGCAATGATCGATGTAACAATTATTGTTCAATAATTAAAAACAAATTCGTCACCTATTATCACATTTTCATCCGTAATCAAAATCAGGATGAGACAACACGACAAAAACTTGCGCAATATCATGACGAATAAATAAATTGTTTTCTTGTAATAATTCCTTTGCCAATTTGCTGAGTTCATTACGTAAGTGAATAGTAATTTAATTGATTATTCATTTTATTGTTTGTTCAATTATCAACCAGAAATTATGAAGTAGAATAAAAATTGATGAAGAATCTTCTGTCAAGTTGTTATAAAACTATTTCAATAATATCAAATCATTGGTTTCTCTTTCAGTGTTAGATAATAAAATGAATTCAAGTAAAAGTTTTTGGGTAGAAAATTGTCGTCCAGGTCACCGAGGTATGTGCGCTATTGTTGTTTTACTTGGTTCATTGATAAGTCTGACACTTGTCGCATGGGCAGCGTTTGGACCAACGAAAGATCATCATTCACTACGCCAAGTCGCAATAGTACGTAGAAATGATTTATCGCAATCACAATTAATTTGTCAAGTAGATTATAAAATAAATGAAGATGAAATTGATGGAAAAATTTAATGAATCAATTCACAGATATTTCGGCATGGTGATAGGACACCAACAGAAACTTATGAAAACGATCCACACAAAAATTACCGATGGGAAGACGGTTGGGGTGCTTTAACACAGGTAAAAATTCAATTACTTCACACATAATTGAATAGTGAAGTTGAATATAACAGGAGGATAATTCGCAGTATTTTGATAAAGTGAATATTATTTAACTATTCCTACAAACAAGTAATCACTTCATCAATTCATCAGGATTATCCGTTTACTCTTCTCATTATGATAATAGTTAATTCTGTTATCAATTTACCTTAACAGCGTGGCATGTTGCAATTATATAAGCGTGGAATCTGGTTACGTGAGGAATATGGTTCATTAATTAGTGCAAAGTTCCAATCCAACGAGGCAAAAATTCAAAGCAGCTATGCTGATCGTTGTATCATGTCAGCACAAGCATTGCTCGCAGGTTTATACAAACCAACTGACAAGGACAAATTTGTTGATGATCTTCCATGGCGTCCTGTGCCAGTTCATTCCTATCCACGACAATTGGACAAGGTGAAAGATTGTTTGAGCTCTCTGCTAAAACGAAAATCAAACTATGACTGTTGGGATTAATTCAAGTATTTATTAATTTTCTGACTCACTTTATTTAATTGTTTATTTCTGTTTTGTAGTTGATTGTAGTCAAATATCCATGTCCAAAGCTTGAATATGCTTTGAAGGAAGCCTACATCAATGAATCATTGAAATCTGACAAACAATTAGCATCTTATTATGCAGAACTTTCTTATTATACTGGACAAAAAATATCGACTATAACTGACGTTGAATTTCTCTATAATACGTTAGAAATTGAAGTGAGTAAATGGGATTGAATTATTTATTCATCCGATGGCGTTGAATGCAATTAATTGTTAATTGAGCTTCATTTAAACAATTTTTCTTATGATTTCTTTCGTTTTTAGGATAATCATAAATTGGAATTACCTGAATGGACGAGACAATTTTATAATGACACAATGCGTGAAATCGCAGCTAGAAGTCTTGCAATATTTACTAGCAATACACTCCAACGAAGACTTCGTGGTGGTAATTGCAATTTTATTCCCATTTTACAATGTTTCTTTTCCTCATTATGTTTTGTTCTAGGCCCATTGCTGAAGGAAATAACAAACAATATGATGCGTGCACGTAATGAACAGGACAAAAGGAAATTATATTTATATTCAGCTCACGATATTACATTAGTCAATGTATTACGTGCAATGGGATTTACTGATGAACTTTTCAAACCGGAATATGGAGCAGCTTTGATATTCGAATTAGTTGTAGCTGAAGATACTGAACAAGATCCTGAGTTGGATGTGAAGGTAGCAATAAAAAATCTTCTACTAGTTCTGCTGCTTTGATCATCTCCATTTCCAATTCCTGAATACAACTAACCAATTACTTATTTATCATTTCAGATCAAGTATCTCAATGATACACAAATGAACGAACCAGTTTCGCTTCAAATTCCCAATTGCAAGGAGCCATGTAGATTTCTAGACTTATTAAAACTGTGGGAAGATGTTCTACCAATTGATTGGAACTCTGAATGCCATTCATGAGATTAAGACAGAAAAAAGGAAAGAAATAAGAAGAATTATAATAGAAAGCCATTCCATCATCACAAGAAATATAATTAGAGACTTAAACCTGTTGTATATAAATCGTTGGTGAATATATTTTCGTATATATATAAACAAATGAAATACAAATATCCTAACCTCAACTAATACTTTTTCAATTTCTCCCGCGTCGTGCGCCACCATCGCAAACATAAATGGTAGAGTGGGGATAAAAAGACGCCACATTCTCCCACCACTGGGTTTTAGCTCATGTCTTCGCTTTACGCCCTCCATTCTGTCCATTCCGCCGTATACAGTCGAAGGACAATGTTCATCGCCAACGCTCCATCTTTTAGAGGTTAGTAACTACTCTGTTAATGTGTTTAAAGAATTAAAGCATTCGAAATCCACAAACATCTGCAAAATGATTTATTTAACTTGCATAATAATGTTCACATTAATTAATATCCACCTTAAATCTTCTAATTTCACGAATATTTATTCAATTTTTATATAAATACTCTAATTTATTGATGCTTCCATATCGTCATAATTTTATCCCATGATCATGTCGATTTCAAGCTTGAATTTCACATCGGAATGCCCAATCATTTTTTTTAATGATGTCAATGATACCGCCCCAGTCTGAATTATCCATGACTGATACGGTTTTTACAATCTGAAAACCCTTTTCATAGTTCTATTAATTGAATTTATATTACATGATTATGGTTCTTATTAATTCTGGCGTTCTTTTTCGTTATAGAAATGGCGTCTCGTGCACGTGGTCGAACCAGCGTCTTCCAAAATGGCTACAAATCGCTGGATTTGCCGGCCAACGAGGTAATGAACATCTTACAGTTTAATATTTATTTTATTCCTATATTATTTAATATGATGTCATTATACCGCCCCAGTCTGAACTATCTGTGACTGATTGGTTTTCATTCAACTGAAAATTTTCCTAAGATTTTTCATAATTTATTGTTTCATCAAATAATTTCGTGATGATTAATGTTGGTTGGTTGATTTGATTACAGAATTACGATGGCGACGCTTGAACAAGAACATGGAGAATGATACGGTCATTCATTTATTAAGGTAATTAAAAATTAATATTAACTTTTACTCGTAAGGGTATGACTCAAGTGATGTGTACAATAAACAATCCCTTATTCCTATATGATGAATCTATAGTTATCCCTGTCTTACAACTGAGTATGGTGAGATTTACTTATCTGAACCGACGTAACATAAATCGATTTCATTAGTGTGAATGAATTTATCTAACGTGAGAGTTGTATATTTTTTGTTGCAGACACGCTGTGTGAAAGGCTTTGACATGATTGAGATGAATCTTCAGTTTAATCTAGGTAAGAATAAATGAAAATAAAATCACAGAAAATTCCATCTTTTCCTCTCATTTCAATATCTGAATGATGAATTCAAATAGACAAGCATATGACTGATAAACTCTTGATGTCATAATTTTTCTGACATAAATTAATATGAAATTATGGAGTCTTCATCAATTCACACAAACAGAAATGTTAATCGTTCATTTTTCAATCCCCAGGAACTGGCCACAATATTTTATGAGACTAGTTCATCAATATTAGGACAATGAAGAAACGAATCGATTGCTCTTGTATCCTATGAAGACATTTCTTAGTTGGGAATTCTACCTCATTCATTTCCTCACTCGAAAAAAAACATTGTGAAATTTGTCAACGAGTAAGTTATAAAAGCTAATAAATATCAAACTTTCTCTTTTATTTATTCATCTTCTTGGATCTGTAAAATAATTATCGCAGCATGTTGAGACGTATGGATACTTAACAACAAATTGAAATATTGGTACGATAAAATAATTTTATAAAACATGCGAGATCAATTTGGACTCTGAACCATTGGGCGATTCGTTATGAGAATCGTGCTTACTGATATGTGTCCAACAATCTATTTTCAACAAGATGAATAGAATTAATTCTTTACCATAAATTAAATGCACTTGAATTTAATTATAATAAACTTTTCTGGTGATTTCAGCTATTCATCAGCCACAATGATGGGAACTTGATCCAAATATTTGGAATTATTTCAATCCATTGTGTCCCTTTGATCATTACACTGTGTTAGGTAATTTTTATATAATTTCTACTATCTTTTGAAATAAAATAAATCATTGCTTAATTATTGATATGATGATCAAAACATATACGCTATTATGACTTACCAAGTATGATTCGTACTTGCCCTCACTGAAACTTTTATTTATCACATCAAATATATATTCAATGTTTCTATTGAGAATTCTAAAAATGTTTTTTATCCTTTGCAGAATTGATGTAACGCTGAATGAGAAAAAGATTAAAGACTACGATTGATCAACGTCAAAGTTATTCTTGTCGATGTAAGCAGCAGTTTTCAATACCATAACTCTTTGGAATTTATATTATAACTATAGAAAAAAACCAAATGATGCTTTTAATATACGCAATGATTCAAATGATATAAAATTATTTTACTGATTTTTACAATCAATTCTGTTTTTGTATATGGAAGTGATGTGATGAAAGAGAATTAATAGATTTGGGTTCTTTATTGCAGATGACCCGAAGACGTGTACTGTAACTGAAAGAATTATTATTTAATTGAGAAATAAAATGAATAAACTTAATTGATGTTTCGAAATCTTATTTGTAATTTATCCTTATCCAAACTCCATTAAGTTAATATCAGCAAAAGATCATTTTACGAATAAAATGTTGTCATTCATTCATCACAATAATTTATTTCCTGTCGCCAGAAATGAAATATATTTTCATTTATTACTTCATCAATTCCATCAATATTTAATTGACGTTTGAATATCTGAAACAATTGAATTTGATAGCCGCAGAGAACAATTTGTCTATATAGGCCATTAGCTCGTTGACCTTTTCGTTACATCCTCTGTCTAAATCACATTCAAATCAACTGTGAAACAATAATGCAATGCAAGCTCTATAAAACGTGAAGCTTTATAAATTCTCCCGGCAAGTCCACCAACACGAGTTATTACAAATCAAAAGAAATGAAATGAAAATAATTCCTAACAAAATTATGTCATCAAACAGACAAATGAATCAAAGATTTCACTTCGAATCTTCAACTGGAAGAGTTGATGATAAAAAATAATGCTGCGAACATCGATCATAAAAGCCCACTTTTCTCAATGGATATAAATCAATTGCAATTTATCTTTCCATTGTAAATATTTGTCAAGGCGTCGCTGATAGAATTATCAACACTAAATCAACCCGATACAATTGTCAACGTTGCAAATTTTGTATGAATGTATTTGATTTTTTCTTTCTATGAACAAGAATGATGCAACATTATTCAGGTGAATAGTATTCAGTCTACATCCGCATTTATATAGCTTCCTCTCAACTACATATGTACAATTGCATGAAACTCTACAAACCTTCAAGTTCATATTCATTTGAAGAGTTTCCGGTGGACCATGAATACAAAACTATGAATCGAGGACGTACAAATGATGAATGTGTAAATGTATGCATTTATACATCAAGAGTGAATGTGTTTCGTCATTGTATGTATCATTGTATAATTATTTATTATTTTTTTCTTCACTTCTGAGTTTATCTATTCGTTCTAAATTAGATAATCGGTTAAATATATTTGAACTGCTGTACATGCTTGGATGCGAGTAATTACTCTGATATTAAAACTGAAACAGACACAGATATGATAACAATTATATTTGTGTTCAGAGAATTTTTTTATGTTCGAATTGTGTTTACTTATACAGACTGAATAAAAGTTTTATGAGATAGTTATGTGCTATGATAAGAATTGTTTGGATAAAATGATTTAAAGTTTTAGAATTAAATAGGTCTTCAACTCATTGGATATTGAGAATAGAATAATGAACCAGTACTAGTTTGAATATTCAATTGTTCATTAACCATGAATATTGACTATAAAATCAATGTTTTTCATTCATTATTCCAAAATCACACATAACCTCAGAATCAACCTCAAAACATATCTTATCAAAGCATCTTGTATCAAAATCGATAAAATAACAAATCAACATCTCTTATCACTTCGAAATTCATCATCAAACCTAACCCCATCAAAAAACAAATACACAAAACTTATGAAAATCCAAAAAATTAACAGAATCATTACATAACCTCAAAATCCAGTCAATCTTCCTTATTATCATATGAAATGATTATTCTAGCATCAGAACAAAACATGTAAAGTTGAAATTTATCCGTCCAATTCAAAATCACATCAAAATTCACCATTTAATCAATACATATATATGTATATGGATTGGTACCTCAGGCACCAAAGTGGGTACATACATTCCTGGATCTTGTCCTCACTTGTTGACTCATCCATGTAAACGTCGTACACTCATACACAAGCAAGACAATTATATATACATATAGATATTCGGTGGTATAGGCAACGGCGATTGTGAACGGTGAACAGATCGCCCATAGTATCGCAGGCCATTATCAAGGACTATCAAGGAGAGATACGCCTTCTAAAACTTTATTCAACATATCAAATCTCTCTACATTGGAAAGCATTTCATGCTTCATGAACCCACTGACTTACATACCCAGTTTTCAACCCTGTTAGTGACGGTGAGTGATATATTCATATTCTTCATTGGTTTTCTTAAAATTGCTTGCACAAATGTTTCAAACAATCACTCAATGATAATCTTAATCAATTAGATATATCATAGATGTCACGTATTCAATTTTGTTATCAATTGTTTAGTGTGAAAGTTTTCATTCAATGATAATTCCACGTTGGTACACGTATTTAGATTTATGATAAATTAACAAAAAGAAGTGGTAGATTAATTGGTGAGGAATCAAAGAAAAAAGAGAAAACTTGGTGCTCAACAGATGTTGAATATGATAAAAACAGAGGAAAGATTTCATTGACTTGTGATTCGTTGATGATTTATTATTCGAGGTTGTGTAAAGTATTGAGTAATATTATAATCACAATCTCTTGGTGCTAATTTTATTTTTTTCCACTCCATGCAGATTACTTGGCTGTTAATTTGTTTCAACTCATCAATCCAAACCCACATATCAAGATGTTCAGTTGGTTGAAAAGTGAGGGCAGTGATAAACAGGATCTATTTGACAATGTCAGTCAAGGATTGAATCAAATATATAAAACGAAATTATTACCACTGGAGCAACATTATCAATTTCATGATTTCCATTCACCGCAATTGAATGATCCGGATTTTTATGCCAAACCAATGATACTGTTGGTTGGACAATATTCAACAGGAAAAACTACTTTCATTAAATATTTATTGGAACGTGATTTTCCTGGTATAAGAATTGGACCCGAGCCAACCACTGATCGTTTTATTGCGGTCATGTATGATGAAAAAGAAGGTGTTATACCAGGAAATGCATTGGTTGTTGATCCTAATAAACAATTTCGTCCATTAGCAAAGTTTGGAAATGCATTTTTAAATCGTTTGCAATGTTCAATGGTTTCATCGCCAGTGTTAAAAGGAATATCAATTGTTGACACACCAGGAATATTATCAGGTGAAAAGCAACGAGTTGATCGTGGTTATGACTTCACTGGTGTATTGGAATGGTTTGCCGAACGTGTTGATAGAATAATTTTATTATTTGATGCACATAAATTGGATATTTCTGATGAATTTCGTCGTTCCATTGAAGCGTTACGTGGACATGATGATAAAATACGAATTGTATTGAACAAAGCTGATATGATTGATCATCAACAATTAATGCGGGTTTATGGTGCGTTAATGTGGTCACTTGGTAAAGTTTTACAAACGCCTGAAGTTGCACGTGTTTATATCGGTTCATTTTGGGATCAACCGTTGCGTTACGATGTTAATAGAAAATTATTTGAAGCTGAAGAACAGGATTTATTCAAAGACATGCAATCACTGCCAAAAAATGCTACACTTAGAAAATTAAATGACTTGATTAAACGCGCGCGCTTAGCTAAAGTTCATGCTTATATTATAAGTGCATTGAGAAAAGATATGCCAGCTGTATTTGGTAAAGAAGCCAAGAAGAAAGAGTTGATAAAAAATTTGGGACAAATTTATGATCAATTGCAACGTGAACATCAAATTTCGCCTGGTGATTTTCCAGATTTGAAGAAAATGCAAGAAAATTTAGCGCATCATGATTTTTCCAAGTTCAATGCGCTCAAGCCACGTTTATTAGAAGTTGTTGATAAAATGTTGGCTGAAGATATTGCAAAATTAATGGCGTCTATTCCACATGAAGAAATCACTTCGAATTCAGACACTTCAATTAAAGGTGAGCTAATTTTTTTATTTTTATTTGAACAATTGTTCGAATCTTCGTTATTGGAAACGTTTGATAAATATTTCAGATATTGAATTTCGAAATTATCTTAATTACTTTCTGTGATAATTACAATTACGTTATTGTGATAAAAATAACTTTTATATTGGATTCAACTTTCTAATTTAATTTAATTGAATTGATTTGTTTCTGTTTTTCAATTTAAGGTGGTGCTTTTGAAGGTGTTGAAGATCAAATAAGTCCATTTGGATTCAAACGAGGCGAAGGTGTTGATGCTGGTGCTGGTGAACCAGAATGGATTGTTAATAAAGAACGATTCAAATACGATTCAGCATTCGAAGCATTGGGTCCAACTGATGGAAAGATTACCGGTTCAGGTAATCAACCAAATAAGAACTAAAACATCATTTTTTTTCATATAATTCTCAATTCGCATTACCCTGCATGAATTATTTGTCGTGATTTAAGTCACGTATATCTAGCTAATCAATCGAGTTTTTATTATCAGCTAGTGATTCCAACGTTGGAATGATGATTAATCAAACAAGATTAACACAGTTATCAATTGATATTCTTAATTCTAATTTATTTACAGTTGCTAAAGCTGAAATGGTAAAGTCTAAATTACCAAACAGTGTATTGGGAAAAATATGGAAACTCGCTGATGTTGATAAAGATGGACAACTCGACGCTGAAGAATTTGCTCTAGCAATGCATTTGATAAATGTTAAATTGGACGGTTACGATTTACCAACGACGCTACCAGATCACTTGGTTCCTCCATCGAAACGTCAAGGATGGGAGTCGTAATTTCTCTTTCATTTTTAATTTTCAATCGTTATTAGGGACTGACTTGCAATCTATTTTTTTCTCTTCCTTCATCCTTTCTTTTTCATACGCGAATGGTTTAATTTTTCTTCTCCCCATTTATAAGTAAATAAAAACGCAACGAATTGTGTTCACAAATTTTGCATACTCTTTTACATCACATGAAAAAGAAAAAAAAAACAGTAGCGTTAATAATTTATTGTAAACACAATTTTAAATATATTTATAAATATATATGAAAATATATACATACATATATATATTATATATAAACATGAATATAAAGAGAGCAAAGAAAAAAAGTGATGAAAGGGAAAATTATATTTTTATTAAGCAAAAAAATGATACAAACATTATATTCACCATCAAATTTCTTTTGCTGATTTAGTAGTCTAAGTGTAAAGAAAATAATGGAAATTTAATAACCATTGTAAATAATGCTGAAGGAAGAAAGAGAAATGAGAGCTAAGGGAGAAAAAAAAGAAATGGAAAAAACCAATTTGCACATCAGGTAATTTCTCGTCATTTTCGTACTTCAAAAATTATTGTTGAGAAGCCGAATGCACAAATCACATCCACTATTTATTATATTGAATATTTTTCTCTCAGTCATGTTTCATTTGCTGATTTAAAATGATTCCGTTGGCATTTAAAAATACAATAGAATAAATTTGATATAAAAGAATAGGGCACTAAAATCGCAGTGGACCAAAATAATTTTTGTTTCTAATTTCGTTGAATAAACTGAATTGAATGAAAAATTACTTGACTAATACTGACTATTATAAATAATAATGATAATTAATAACACTTGTAATTATTTATATTGCAGCTTTACTGCACCATACAATATAAATATAAAAAAACGTATCGTATATATTTATATATACATTTATTGTTTGTATAAAAAAATGATATTTGAATATAAATATTCATATTTGAGATATTTCTCTGCTACATTGTACGAAAAGGAATTGACAAAGTTAACTATAATCACTTGAAATACAGTGAAAGTTCACACAAAACAACAAATAAATGAATAAAATGATGAAAACGAAGGATGTAGAAGCAATTTATAATAATCGATGTCTTAAAT
Organism: Meteorus colon; assembly: GCA_030523085.1. Classification (NCBI taxonomy): domain Eukaryota; kingdom Metazoa; phylum Arthropoda; class Insecta; order Hymenoptera; family Braconidae; genus Meteorus; species Meteorus colon. The sequence goes on along the minus strand of JAPYZH010000236.1, from coordinate 238,657 downwards.
ACGCTATGAAAGATAAATAGATGAATGTTTTTTTAATTTCGTTTTGTAAAATGTAATGTGTAAAAAATTTTGAATATATACAAAGAGAATGGTGACAAGGAATAATAGATCGTGATTTCAAGATATTATACATCAAATATAACTGAGCATAATTGCACGACTGCATAATAAATTTTTGTTTCAATTAATTCTTATCTGTTCCATTCTACTGAAATATTTTTCACGGATTTTGATGTGTCGCAATAACTGAAGAGACAGAATATTGCACATCTTTGCCTTCCGCATTTCTATTCATTTATTCATTTATTTATTTATTTATTTATCCATCTATTATTCATATATTTCTTCATATAATTTGAAAAGTACGTGGAGCTCCATAACGTTGACTTGAGAGAGATTAAGCAAATGGTTTCAATCCAGAAAAATTGTCCCCATTCAAAATTACAATTCCCATATTGAAGTCAATGGTTAAGAAGAGATTTCATAATTGTATTAAAAACTTGGCTATCAAAATATAAAAATTATTGCACTGCAACAGATTTTTTTCTTGTATCCAAGTTATATATTTTTTCACAGCAATTGGAGAATATTATATTGAATAAAGTACAGTTACATTCATCAAATTCATTTCAACTAATAAATTACAAATAAAAAAAGCGAATGAATTGAAGTAATGTGGAGTATTCGTACTTGGCCAATGATAATAGAGAAAAAAATTATTGTCAGTCTGCAAAATCAAAGGCACAATCAGAGCAATTACAATTCATCATGATATTGTTTAGAATCTACAATTCTCAATACTTCATTCTTTATCTCTTCAGCAGTTGTCGACGATATTTGTATAACTTTTTTCTCTGAATTACCGTGTTTACCTTTCGGTATATAAAGCATTAATGTCGGATATGCACGTACACCTGCACGTTGGCATTCAGTTCTGTGATTGTCACAATTCAATTGTCCTAAACGAACAATACCTTCTAACAATTGTGCGGCAATGATAAAATGTGGCTCAAGCGTTTGACAATGTCCACACCACGGTGCAAAATAATCAATTAACCAAATATCATTTTTACTTTCAAACACTTTTTTTCGTAACGATTCGCCACTGAATTCTTTCATTTTTACAGGCAAAAATTGTCCAATCCACGTCATCAATGATGTGGAATCTCGTGCACCACTGTAAATTCTGTAGGAAAAGGCGTGAGGTTTTCATCCAGACGATCACAGTAAATTTTACTCAATCACAAATGAAATAACTCAAAAGATATCATTTATATACTTACGTTAATCGATTCAATCCTTCGCTTCCCATAGGATACAACCTTATATTCGGATAACTATTCACACCTTGTGCGCGACATAAATCCAAATCATTTTGGCAGTCAACACTGGCAATCTTAACATTTGGCAAAATTTTCATCATCTTCGCCACTGCAGTCCAATGCGGTGTCAATTGTTGACACGGCCCACACCATGGAGCAAAATAATCTACTACCCAAAGTGTCTTTGATTTTTTCTTGCCCAAAGTTTGATAAAAATTGTCTCCATTCAATCGAATAACTGCAAAATCAAAACACAGTTCGAATTTACGGAGTTATTAACATAAAATCTTTTTCACTACTATTTTATCACTGTTATTTTCTGTCAAGGAAATATGACCTGTTGGATTGATTGCTTCATTGATGAACTCAACGATATTTCCAGCAGTTTTTTGCATGGTAAATTGTGCAGTTACCGATCCATTTATCAACATTGCAGTGGGATAAGATCGAATATTGTACTGTCGACATATTGATGAATGAATTGTGCAATCAACAGTACCAAAATGAACTGTGGACTTTTCAAATCCCAATGATGCTTTGCGTAATTCAGGTAAAAATTGAATGCACGGTGGACACCATGGTGCGTACCAATCAATAAACCAGGCTTCATCGCCTCTCTGTCTCTTCAAAATTGATAGAATTTTATCGGCTGATAATGCCCAAACGTTGCGTGCTTTAATTGCATTCTCTGCAAATTTCGCAACGTCATTGATTGTATTTTTTCCATGGCTCAATTCGAATGCACCGCCTGATTTTAATACACCCCACATTGGATAACGATTTATATTAAGATCAACACATAATTCTGAATATTTGGCGCAGTTCAATTTGCCTAAATTCACATCGTGAATTATACTTGGCAAACGTTTCAATTGTAAATCTAATTCAGTCGCATGGCCGATGTAAAAACAAAGCAGCCAACCATCATTTTTGTTGTTTTCTAATGCTAAGTGTTTCTCGATTTCCTGTAATATATAAAGATCATTCATAAATGAGTAATTCAGAATTTTTCTTATTGAAGAACCAACATCTGCATAATGCACTATGAAAAGATTATTGCTTCGTCGCCTGTTCAGAGTTGGATCTAATGAATAAATAAATTTATATGAGTGCTTTGTTACTTTGAAATTATCAGCAGTGAGTTCTTGTGGCTCTGGTAATTGTTCCAGAATTTCATGGACTAAACTATCCACATCATCCATGTCATTGAACAATACAGGCGCCCATGCCTCATTTTTTTCACTCGATAAAAATACTATTCCAGTTGTTGGTGATAAGATATCGCCACAGTCATTTTTATCACAATTTATAAGTCCCGTGTTGATGACGTTTTCCTAGGAAACAACACAAAGAAAAAAAAAAATACAATATCGGACGTTACTGAAAAAATAATTTACGTTCGAAAACAATTTAATATGGGATAAAATTCTGAGATATATTACAAATATTGCGGCGATTTTCAATCGTTCATCGGCAGCAAAACATTCTCGATTTTTCCCACATGTAAAAATCAACATTGGTTTATCACCAATTGAAACTTCTCGATTCATCAAATGATCCCATTTGGCTTTTGTGATTTTTTCAATATTCACGTCCAAACGTTCAATTACAAATTCAATGATTGAATCGTACGATTTTTCCTGGGTATATCTCACGCCATGACGAGAATTCTGTAAGGAGATGCCAATAAAGACAATCAATCATACGATTCTGAAAGTTTACGAAAGAAAATATGACAGAATAAATTCAATTTACCTTTGGATAATAAAGTAAAGTTGGATATGACTGAATACCGAGTTGTCGACACAATTTCCAATCGTCTTCACAATTAACAGCACCAATTCTCGCAACACCTTCAAGGTCTTTAGCAATACGTCGCCATATCGGTGCTAAATGATGACAATGACTGCACATGGGCGAATAGAAATTGATGATCCAAATTTTTTCGGAGTTAATGACATTGTCATCTACGATTGAAATGAAAAGTTAGAACTGAATCAATTATGGAAAATGATTGAGAAGAAACATCATAGTAAAATTGAAAATAAACATCTGCATTTCGTTCTGGGAATCCCTCGAATATTAATTTACCATAATCATTTGTATTCAGTGTAACAACTTGCGGATCATCATCGTAAATTCCAAAATTATTCTGATAATAACTATACGAATGATAATTGTGTTGTTTATTGGCATCATTCAACCCCTCTTCACCATAGAGATCATATTTCTTCCGTAATTCCGGATCTTTTAATACTTCATAAGCGGTTGTGTACTTGACAAATTTGTCATGAGCTTCCGGGTCATCCTACACAGTCAAAAAGCCAAAATTCATCATATAAGAACTCCAATGCACAATCAATTGCGTCAAAATTATCCTAACAAAGGCAGTAACAAATCTAATCAAGCATCACTCCATACATTATTCTTATCTGGATGATGAGTAACAGCGAGTTTTTTAAATGCCTGTCGAATGGCTTTTTGATCAGCATTCTTCTCCAATCCCAGAAGTTTATAATAATCTTCACCAAACGACTCTGACAATACCAACAAAAGCACCGTAATAATATTTGAAAAATACCTGCAAACAATAGCAAAAACCACACACAATTAGATTGATTATATAAATATAAACATAAATTTTATCTACCGGCATGATAAAATCTTTTTTATTTCCGTTCAATCTTTTTTGTCGTGACAATTTGACAAATATTTTGCTTACATTATTTTATTGTTTATATTGTTCCTAAGATAACCTCAAAAATAAGCAGGTATGAAAAATTGTGCACCAACACTTGACGGTATATGAAAAACCAATTCTTAGCGTTGACGTATTGTTACTCATACATATATATCTATATATATATATTATTAATTTCCACAGCTGCGTTTGACCATATTGGGTGTCTTCTCCCTTCTCTAGCACCGTTTGGTACTTTTCCTCCCACCTGTCTGTCGCAATGACATATCAAAAAAAGTAAAAACAGAAGAATTGTCGTACTTGAGCAAAATGAGAGGTTGTGGTTGACTCCCACGAGTTTATTACTGTCTAAGGGAATGCTCAGTCGGTTTATGCGATTTCAATGATATAATTTTGTGGTGTATTGACGGCCGGTCAGAAAGTGTGATTCCAAAGTATCTATGATGAATGATTATGAAAATTGAAGGGGTTTTTTGAATAGTGAGGGAATGAATCGATGGGAAATAGAATATTTATGAAATAATACTTACATGATTACCAAAACACTTCAATAGAGATCATGCAGGTCAGTTGAATGGACCCGAATATTAACGTCTTTTTTCTATTTCTTTGCACAGTAATTCAAATATTAAAGGAATGTGTATGAACTGATCGCAGGATGATGGGAGAATGAAGTTTCACAAGAAAGAAATGAAGAAGCAAACTATATTTTACATTCATTATCAGGACAATTCGACAGCCTGTTTATATTTTCCTGTTTATATTCCCAGTATTGTTTCAATCATGATCACGTTCACGAAAGCCGATTGACTTCCGTATAATCAGCAGTTTAGTCATCAAATTCTGAATGCCTATCCATGTTCATACCAACAAATACAAACGACGCCACGTAGCTATGAAGACAATAAGTAAGTGTTTGTTATGAATAATGGAATAACCGATTAGTAAAATTGTGTCTTTTCACTCTGATGAACTGAGAAATGGTCACCAATTGTTTGTTTTTTCTTTTCCTTTATGAAATTGATAACTGGCGCCATCACCGAATATCAAAATGGCGTACATATTAACATAATTCAAATCAACCCGCCTTTTTCTCCCGCGTCAACAGGCATACCAACCAAAAACGTGGTGGATTATGTCTCATCATTTCCCGCCACACACACGAACACACACGCAATAAGCACAGTGTGTGATGTTGCTGTATCCCACACAGCGCCATTGCGTCATATTGCGCATTAGTTTTGTCGTGTGTTCTCTCACTCGTCGCGTCTCTCCAACGGAGAAATATATATATCAGGAGTAATATAACCTAAAACAATAATCAACACATATACTAATTGATCATAAACAAAAGGACAACTCGACAAATTGAATCAATTATTGTTATTGCGTCAGAAGATTGTGATTATGTCGACACAAGTAAAAAAAACACAGTAGAGAATCGCGCGCCAATAAAATTATGTATATCATACACTCATGTGTGTATATATGTGAGTATGTGTTGCTAACGGTCGACCGCGGACACTCGGTAGGTCAAAAAATGGCGTGAAATGTTATGTATGTGTATAATGTGCAACTACGTGGTGTAATTGGCACTCCTGGATCCAAACATAGCTACACACTCTTGCGATTCGCTTGTGTTATTCTTTTTTCCCTTTATTTTCCCATTTTTTTGAGGTTATGTTTGCGTTTCGCGCCACGAATTTTTTGTTCTCTATTGCAATAATGAATTGATTAATTTCATTGATTTTCATTATCGCTCAACGGTTAATTTACCTGAATTTAGTGGTGTTTGTGCCATTATTTGATGACTAAAGTTTGATAAATTATGAAGACGGAATGCCCGCAGGCGGTAACAGTCGTTTCCGCGGTTACCCAGCGCGGATGTCTGAGCGCCAACAGCTCGCACTGTTGTTGCAAATGACTTCTCAGGACATGGTACCATCAGGTAAGATTTGGAGAAGAGAATAGAGATGTTTATAGATGCAGGTGGTGTTTTGTTCATTGATTATTGGGATGGAGATATTGATGAGGATGGTCATAATGATTAATGATTTTCTAATTTACTACAGGATAGGGTAACTGAAAATTCTGACTCATCCGAGTCAATCAATGTATGAAAAATTAACTGGATTTCAAGCAGAGTAATGAGAGTTATGTCAACTGCAAATCGATTCGGATCCTACTTTCGTAGAACGCGAATAATGTCAACTTTGATACGAACGCCAAATTTATTTTGAAATTCATTACGGTTTTATTGACTGACAATGAACTGGTTCATCTCCCCAGCTTGTTCATTCAATTTTACTTTGCGATTTTTCTTATCAATCAGAACTGAAGATGAAATTGATCAATTTGATTGATTGGATGAATGTTTCAGTACAGTTGAAATGTTAGATGAATATCAGCAACATCTAGAAATGATTAACTCGATCATAAAGCATAGAAGAATAAGCAAATAAAAATTTAGGAACAACTCAAGTTGATTTAAAACGATTCTGACTTTACGGTACTTAAAATAAGTACGAGGTCTATTTTACGTTTATTATATTTAAAGAATCTCTATAATCAACGGTCCAACGCCTATAGATAATTGTGAACCCGATTTCGTTGTGGTTGTATATAAAAAAAGAATCTCTACAGATCAGCAGCTCAGCAATTGGACTTGCCGTAGTCCTAAGTTCTTAACCTCAAAGTAGAGCTTACGAGACATCAGAAATTTACTGTTAATCGCTTTCAACATTTTACAAATGTTAATTGTTGGATTGCCGATTGGTTTGCATTTAAAATATGGAGTTATTGGACTTCTGGCTGAATTAAGACTTTGATTTGATCGAGGTCCAACAATTAATTCAGTCTACTGCATCGATTTTCATATACTTTCATTTATGTAATGATCGGTTTTCGTCGTACCGAACATTCCAGAATTCTTCCAGTTATCAATCAAATAGATAGAAGGAGAAATTGATTAATCTAGCATTATTTCTAATTTTTTTTTTATTTATATTTAGGTGGAAACCGTGCGGACAGTACAAATAGTAATTCGAGAACATCAACACCTCAGCAACCTCAACATCGTGGAGCTAAAAGTCGATGGCTAAATAATAAGAATGGAGATTCCTCAATTAATCAACGTAAAGAAGACTATCGTGCACGACAAATACTTGGCAATGACTACGAACAGAATATCAAAGATTGTGGTGGTAATGAAATTTATTTTTGTTAAATAATTAACATCTTAGAATTTGTGAACCAATATGCTTCATTTCGCGCGTAATTCTTATTACAATTTCAAATCCCGAGATTTTGATATCTCGAACTCTACGAGATCTCGAAATTGCGTTATATAACCAATCAACTAATCAAATCCAAACTTAACCTAGATTATTTCGTGAGACACAGTGATTGGCTGTTTCCGTTCTCTCATTTACAAACAGCCAATCGCCCCGCTCAAACTATTCGTAATGTAATTGGTCAAATACGCATTCGTACACGATATACATATATTTAATATATATCCAGACAATCCACCGTCGCATTTATTCGCCCAATCTAACCCTAATAGTCAAAAAATCATTTATTTTCATCCTAACATATCGCAATTAGAATGTGAACCAACTCTATTAGCATTACTATAGTAAGTTAGGTTAAACTTGCACACACCGCCTCACACGGCCATCTTTCATAACCTCGTACCAAAACAAGACAAATTAGAGTAAAAGTTCGCTCTCAACACTCGTCAGATGTCGTTGCGATCATCCACAGATAACACTACGACTCTGATTTCGGTTCTTTAATTCTTATCTGTGTATGAATGAATGTATGTATACACAAAGGCATAAATGTGTTTGTCGTTGCATGAACAAGTAAACCAGACGAGAGAGAGAAAAACGCCCGTACCGTGTCCAAGCTTTTTGTCTGCAATAATTAAACGATATAACAAGTATATATACATATATACATATATGTATGAGGATGAAAAGGAATTGGATATGGAAATAAACAATTGTAAGAGCGTATAGGTGTGTTTTTTCGTTTACAATTGAATTCGATATATTTTGGAATTTTCAATACAAATTTTGGTATTCGACGTTGTTATAAACAAGAATTTTTATTTAGTGAAATTACATGTGTTCATATGCATATTTGCATGTGTATGAGATGTGCGGGTGGGGATTCAAGTGCCTTGTGAAATATATACATATATATATATATATATATATATGTATATACTCACGTACATTGATTTTGGAGTAACAAAAATTTATAGTCAATTTTTTGTAATTACTGTTCATTATTTATTGATATTAGCGAATGAAGTGTTCATAATGGAGAAATAGTTCGCAAGGAATGTGCAGAGTTAATTGAAAATCATTTGGATTGATATGGGATCATTATTTGATGTTTTTGTTTGAAGTCTGAGATTTATTAGATGACGAAAAGAGTTGGGATGTTTGTTTGATTCTTTGTGGATTTTTATTGTGGTGAGAATGTTTTTGTTTTCGGGTGTAAACTTTAATTGAAGTTTGGGATTGGTTTCAAAGTGGAAAATGAGTTTCAGTTTGGATCATAAGTTCGAATATTATTGGACAATGATATATTATTTTTATGGAAATTGAACTGAAATTTGTGATTGATTGTGTCTGTTAGTTTTGGGAATTAATTAGGTCAAGTGGAAGTTGTAGTTCCGATGATCACATCATTTTTTTGTGTTGATTTATAAATTACTTCACAGTGTAATAATGAAGAGATTGAAATATGATTTTGATCGGGTTCTGATGTTGAACATCAATGAATGTTGAAAATTCCAAAAACATTCTCAAGATTTATTGAATAAAAATACTTTTTAGTATCAACAACTCAATTTCCGATTTATAAAAAATTGTAGTTGAGAAAATGGTGAAACAACCTATTTTATCGATATCTAATTTATTTTGTTCACTTATCAACGACTATAATTATTTTTTTATTCATTATCTCGTCAGGGATTTAATTGTGAATTATGTTTTTTATACAGAAGTCAAAGCGACAAATAATCCAGAAGAAATATCGACATCAGTTGATAGCAGTGGTGTTCAACATTCACCATCGTCATCAACTTCATTGGTAAACGCCAATTCAAGTGGATCTACAAACGAAAATCGTGACCGTTCACAAGAGAATAATCAACAGCAACAGCAGCATTATCTGAGTCATAATTATCAACAAAATTCAGCTGAAAATACTTCGGCTGCATCACAATCAAACGCTGAAGAAAGTGGAGCTCTCTGTGAAATGCGGAGAACACCACCACAAAACAAAGGTAATTTTGCAGTGTAATAATATTTTGATAATTTATAACTCATTATATAATTGTGATGAACGTTTATTATTCTGTTCTCTTCTTTTTTTCTATTTTGTTGCACATTCTTTTTCGTCGTGTATTTCTGTCATCTTTCTTTATGTGAATTGAAGGATTAGATGGAGACAATTATCAATTGTTCTTAGATTTTTCAGTACAGAGTTGAGTTATATTCTGGGATTTTTGTCGAATTATTGATTGAAGTGATTCATTATTATAATTGATGAATATAAATGGCTGAAATTCACACGTGTTTTATTGCAATTCTAATCAAAATCGAGTTTATTTACTCCAATTAAAATCCATTCAAAAATCATAAGACAAATTCAGACAAGAAGAGTCAAGAGAAATGAATAATTCACCCACATCAATTTTAAAAATTGAAAAGAAAGGAACGAAACCAGATCGCCAATAAACAATGAATAAAGTCCAATCACCTTCCAAATAAGTAATAATAAAAACGCAGAAGAAATAAAACCAGAAGTGGAAAAAAATACACGAAGAGAGAAAACAGGACAAGAGTGGGGAACAAACACACACTCACATTCACACACATGAATAAATTGTTTCACGTTGTATCAGTCAAGTTGAAACGATCATTGAGGTCACACAGTCGTCAAAGGCATCCGCCAATTTTCATTCACAATTGAAAATACTGAACATCTTCCACCCACAATTTTCACTCCGAAAATCATTCTCCCACCACTCCACCTCCTTCCTCAATTCCCCTTCGTCAATCACCAACAAATAAAATTTGCTAAATCAATTAATCAATTGTAAAGATAAAAAACATTCCCGATAATAATCCAATCACGAAATTAAACTTTTCATTAATTTTTTATTCAAATTTATGTCAAGTAAATTTTCATGGAAAGAATTTTTCTGTTAGATTATTATTATTATTAAAAAATCGTGTGTTTTATATATCTCTGTACTAAGTATCCAAGTGCGAAGATAGTTACCACGAGTAGCGCACCTGTTTATATACGTGAGTGTATCTGTATTTAATATACACAAATATATCTGTATATGTATATATGAAATGGTGAAGAGTATCCCGTTCATGAGAGAAGTTTCTTCCTTCTCACATTTTCTTTCTCGTACAACGTTTGTGAACGGTTGTGTGACGCGCGCCAGAGTTGAGACTTAGGTATCATCAAGAATAATGAAAGCAAAACATTGAAATACGACAAAAATTCATTAACAATTTTGTTTATCTTTTAAATATGAATAATCTTTATTGTACCATTTGTATTCATTTTATGCAAATGAAATTTATTGAGCTAATGATGGAAAAAAAATGTATTGATTGTATTTTAGAAGGAAGAAATGTTCAATCTTGATTGATAATTAAATAATTACTGGAAATTTACTTTGACGTTTATGAGAGGTTCAAATTTTTTTATTTGTTTATTGTGTTGTGCCGATTTTAAGTGGGATTTAAAGATTTAATTGTAGTACGTGTTGTTATATTTAATTGTGTATTGATGTGATAATTGTTTGCATAATTTTGAATTTATTTCAAATATTATTGTGCAGTTTCTACGATTGCACTTTGATATTTGTGCAGCGTGTGCTGCATTTTTCTCACAATCGCTCTCGCTCTTTTTATTCTTCCTTGTTGCGCCTTCTCTTTTCTCTTTATTTAATCGTGGCCTTCTCAATATACCGGGTGACCTGAAATTCTTTCGTATGTGATACAATACACAAAGTCGCATTTTTGAAAACAAAATGATTTTAATTATTTATTAATTCTAATTTTATTTAATATTTCTTGACAAGATTTTTCATATTATTTTACTACATTCAGGTGAATTATTTATGTGATTGTAACCATTTTTTCTTCTATTTATGTATTAACGACAATTTATCATGTTCTGTTCTTTATTTTTTCCGCTATTTCATCATTTGGTCGACAATTATGATACCTAATTTTGCAACAGTTTAATTTGTCTTTGGTATATGATATGAAATTGATTTATAATATTTTTTGTCGGTGTGATGTTTGAAAAAAATATATATACATATATTTCTCATCATCTCTATCACATTTTTTGATTAAATTACATTACATATACTCACGCATACAGAGCTAAACTATTTCTTATCTTGTGTGTCGTTAGCCTTTTTTTTTTATCTTCAATACTCGTACAGAAATATACTCGGATTATCAATTTTCTATTATAGTCCGCTCATACAACCGATGTAGATAATTATTATAATTATCATTTGAGCAGACTTAATAGAAATTAATTTATTGACTTTCGATTTTCTGTTTCTTCCTTCATTTAATTGTTCAAACCCGGGGCTGATCTGTATATTTTTTGTTTGTCCTGCAAATCCATTGAATGTTTTTCGATTGAATATTGTGATTCATCAACAAATATCGAGCAACGTGCGGATAAAATATTTCTATTTTTGTCTCTAACAACGATAATAATAATGATAATTCTTGGAGCTAAATGATTTTAACCTCTGAAAGAAAATTACTAGAAAAATATAGAGAACTAAGTGAAGAAATTAATTTGTAATGATTATTTTTTTCCTCTTTGTGTTGGTTTGACCACACTCAGAAGATTTACAAGGAAAATAATTATCCGGAAGAAATGAAAACTTAATATTTATATCAATGTTTTAAATTTGTATTTCAGTGGACAGATCGGCAACTGGGCAGTCTGGAAACTCGCCAAGAGTTACTCTCCGACTGAACCAAGTCCGTGGTGCGAGGGATGATAAAAAAAATAACGCTAGCTCACGTCAGAGCACCAACAACAACAGCAGTAGCAACACTAATAATACAAACAGCGGAAATACCAGCAGTAACAATAGTGCAAGTGCTAACAATAACACTAACATAATCGGTGGTGCGAGTCAGGGACAACAAATGGAAGGGACAAAATCATCAACGTCTTCTACAACACCGCCAACGGTTACGACAACTGCAACAACAGCGGCATCATCGACAGTTAGTGGTAATTCAGTATCAATTGGACAAAATGCTGGAGCTAATGGCGTTAATACATCATCGATAACTACAACAGCACCAACAACTTCAACACCTGATGGAAATGATATTTATGAGTTTAAAAGTTCGAAAGAAGCGACACCAGTTCGTGGCGCGAGTTCGTCACCAAATCCCAATCCAGATAAGGAAAAGGATGGCGGTGGTAATAATAACAATGGAAATAAATTGTCTGGACAAACACAAACGTTGAATAATAATAGTAATGGAAATAATGCGAATACTACGACGACAATTTCTGTTACGACAACAACTAATGTTGAATCGTCAAGTAATTCTAATGTTATTGCGGGTGGAAATACCACTGGTGGTATTAATGATAATCAGACTACGAGTAATTCACCGTCATCTTCTTCAACCTCTTCGGGTAAGAGAGCTTTTGATGCTGGTGATAATGGTGATGAACAGGATGATGAGAGTCGACGTAAAAAAAGGAAAGAAGGTGTTACGAACGCGGCGACTGGAAGTGGTTCGAGTGGAGTTGATTGTAATGTTAAAGATGGAGTTGCTATGAAAGGAGCGAACTCGGGTAGACAAAGTACTGGACGTGCCACTGGTGGCAATGCTGAAAAGGTATTTTTGCATTGATAGGAAATGGTTGTGGTAATTTGGGGACGAGATCTGGGCATTTTCATTATTTTTCTATTAGATCATTCTGATTTATATGACTGGGTTGGTTCATTAGGGATTGGATGGACAATTGCAAATTTGTTATTAATTTTATGATGAAATTCTCTGTTCCACACTCGTTCGGCGTATATTTTATCAATCATCTCTAAAGGTGATGAAGGATAACAAATTGAGGAGAAATCACTAATGAATCAATCACAATAATTATTAAATCCTCTTTCGTAAAAGCTATCAATTGCGCATGACAGAAATAAATTCACCTTTCCCCTCCCAGTGAATACAAAAACGAAACAAACATAATTATCAATTCATCACTTGAACCTTTGCTCTTACCCAAAAAAAAAAAATAAATAAACCGACCAACCAAAATTGCATGTTGTTATTTCGAAATTGTTAAATTATTGTTTCTAGTCCGACAAGCTCGACTCAAGTGCGATAACTGCATCATCGTTTGTTGAACAGTGCGTTAAATCAGGGAAACAAGGAGCCAACAGCGGTGGAGTAAATTCATCATCAGCATCATCAGGAAAGAATAATCAATCGAATAATAATTCCAATGTGAATACGAATGCGACGAACAACATTGACCGGAAAAGTCCATCGGGTACATCAACACCAAACACAAATACCAATAACAGCACCAACAACAGCAGCAGTCCAAAGCCAACGACAAATCCAGTTACAAATTCGAAACCAAGTGTAACACCAGCACCAATGGCAGACTCCGATGACGATGATGAACGTCCAAAAAGTTCAGAATCTGGTTCAGCACCAAAAGTTCCACCGTTAAAAATTGTCATACCGCAAAGTACAACGTCAGAGCAAGAACAGGGTGGTGTAAGGAATGGTAAAAATGCATCAACTAGAGGCCATCAATTGCCATATGTTGTTGCAAGTTCCAACAGCAACGACTCAAGTGATAAAGATCAGAATCAAAATACTAGCGGTACAACAAGTCCAACTGAATCAACAACAGTTCAAACGAAAAATGATGATAAAAAAGATTTCACTGGTGTTATTCATACTGAGGAGCAACGTGCGACTCATCATCAGAGAGTTTTACGCAGTTCACACAGGTTTGTTGTGTAGAGTTTCTGTTTGGTTTACTATTTTAAACGGGAATTAACTTCTCTACCGTTATCTACTACATCTTTTCCGATAATATGACCATGATATTTAAAATTCCTGTCGAGTTCATCCTCTTGTTTATCGTTTTTCCACTAGAATTCACTATCCATTGATTAGAATCGATCAATTACGCTCGGCGATATGCGTAATCAAAGTTACGAATCGCAAAATTGAAAATACTACAACACACATTCAACCTGATAAATTCTTTTATTATTCTCTGTGAATGAATTTAATATCAGAATATCATTGAAAAGAGTACAAGGATATACAATTGTTATCAATAATCAACTTGGAGAGAGAGATTTAAAGATAAAATTATTTTTTCAGGAGCGGAAATGGCGGAAATGGTTCAACATCCAGCAAAGAATCATCAACAACTCAATCTGCAAATCAATCTTACACGAATTCCTCACCACTGCCAAGTTCCGGAACGAACAATACCTCATCATCGTCCTTATCAGCAAACGATCGTTCAAATAATTCATCACCTCAACAGCAGCGTCATCATTCACCGACTCCAGAAACAACAACAAGCTCTGAGAGTACGAAAACCACGCCAGTGAGTGACTCTTCATCAACAACAAATCTTTCAACGAAATTATCTAACAATAGTTCCGAAAAGTCTGATAAGTCTGAAGTAAACACGAAGAACAATCAAAAAGAAGGTAACAATAACAGTGACAATTCCGAAAATTCATCTACTGCAACGTCAACAACGAGCGCCAGTGTTTCAACGACGGCAACCGTTGAATTACATCCAAGAAAACGTAAAATGAAGACAAACAAAGAAGCTCAACAGGCAGCAGCTGCAGCTGCTGCAGCGGCCGCAACTGCAGCAAATGATTCAAGTGAAACCACAACCACTGGACCCGAAGTTCATCCACACGATCAACCAATTACAAATTGCTATCAATTATTTTTAAATATACGGAAGCAAATTGAACGTAGACGAAAAGGTTTGTTTCCAGTTCAACCAAAGCCGCCACAAGGCTTCAAAGATTATTTGATGAATCGTTGTACTTATGTGCTTGCGGGAAATGCTAACAAAGAACCGAATATTAATCCACCAGTTACGTTACAAGGTGCAATGAAGGATTTGTATGTTGATCAAGAAAAGGAACGTTATCGTTTACGCATGCAACATGTTGTGGAAAAAGAGAAATTAGTTTTATCAGTTGAACAGGAAATTTTACGTGTTCATGGACGTGCTGCGAGAGCTTTAGCTAATCAATCGTTACCGTTTTCTGTTTGTACAATACTTAAAGATGAGGAAGTTTATAATGTTATTACTCCAGAACAAGAAGAAAAAGATAGAAATGCCCGGAGTCGATACAATGGACGATTGTTTTTGAGCTGGTTGCAGGATGTCGATGACAAATGGGAGAAAATAAAGGTAAATTTAATTGTTGATTAGTTTGAAATTCGATTAGAAAGTTCCTGTTAATTTCTAAGAGATTTTTCAGTGTAGACTGAAATCAAAACAATTTTTCGGATAATTACCAACTAATTTATATGCTTTTAAATGACAGGAAGCGATGCTACTTAGACATCATAATGAAGCCGAGTCTTTGCACGCTGTACAAAAAATGGATTGGGAATGGAAATTAAAAGAAGTTGGATTATGTGAATTCAAAGCAACACCACAAATTGAAGATATCCATGTACCAATGGTTCACGTTTCTGACGACTTTGATCTTTTACCCGCCTGAATTATGTCACAATTAATTAGATTAATTATTACCTACTTAATTTAACCTATTCAAAAGCCAACGAAGTTAGGTAAAACTCTTCTTTAATTTTTTATCCTTGTGATTTTTTTCCCTCATTTTATCACATTTCGAATTGTTTTTCCATCGTCCAAGAATATGAACACAAAATTATTCATGCAACTTCGAAGTGTAAATATGTGTAAAGGAAGAAATCATATTCATTTACATGACGAATTTAACTGTGTGTCTTTGGTTACGTTATTTATGTACATACACACATATATACATAATAAATAACTATATATATACATATATAGATATGAAATTCAGTTTATAAAATAGTTGTAACTGTTTGCTTAGAAACAAAATCAAGCACATCAATAAAGAACAATTGTTCCAATTGAAACAGAGCTTTAATCGCTTCTACTGTTTATTTCTCTTTTGTAGTCTGAAGATTCAATTTCTCACTGATTTCTTTTCCTCTACTGGATCCGGATCTGATTGATATTGGGGTGATTTGGGATGAACAACTTTTTTATCATGAATATCAGCTTCGAATCGGAAGTCCATTGGTTTATCGTAACCCATGATGACAGCATAATGATGCGGGTCAGAAAAATCTGCCAAATCAATGAGCAATGCTCGGCCCTTGACATAACAATTGGTCAACACCTGTCCTACTCCTGGTTGTTCAACATCGTCGGGCGTGAATTCAATCTGTTTGGGTATGTTAAACTGAATTAGTAATTTTGTATGTTTAATGAGATCGAGAGAGAGAGAGAGAGAACCGAAATTCCATTACCTTTTTTTTCCCTCCAAAAATTGTGAATACCGACGCAACATAACTCTTTGTTTTCTCATTGTAATGAATATCAATAACATATTTATTCGTAAACATGTGAAGTATCATCGGTGTTGCAAAACTGAAAAAACAAACACCAATCCCGACAGAAATTGATGCTGCAGCCGAGCCAGTTTCCATAACTTTAGGTAACAAATAGGGCTGCACTGCAAGAGTGCATAATGATGTTGATATTGAAAATAATTTAACTAATTTTATCTTCGATGCCAATTTTCCTTTATATATTAGCTCAAGATCACTCTCTTTTTTTGCTTCTATCTCTTTTGCATCACTTAACCTCCTTTTTTGTATCAATGGTGCCGCAATCTGATAGAAAAAAAAGGCAAAACAGGATAAATAACGGTGGAAAATATCATTCTATTGACAAAGAACGTTGATCGATAATAAATAACAATAATAGGGGTAGAAAACAATTATTTTATCAGTTTTGCGTGGATATATGTTTACAATGGGGTGTCTAACCTCAAAAAAATTCTTCTCTTTGCAAATGTTTTGGTTAATGGTGTTACAATTGAATAACAATTGTGACCGACATCCTCGAGCTATCAACCTCGCTGTAACGATAAAAGACATGGCTTATCCCGTTTTATCGCGTAAATTATTGAGGAAATTCAGTTTTTAGTCATTTAATCTCGACTTGTTGAAAAACCCAATTTTGAGGTTTGTTCGTTGTAATTCGGTTGAATGTCGCGAGTATTTTTCAAAACTACTGGCGCTGTATACCAGATGTCTTCATGAACTAGAATGGAATTTATATTCCAATAATCTCTAGAAATCAATTCACATATCACAGGTGTTATCGATGAAACAGAAGAAAATAATGCGAAATATCTGATTTGGTTGTGAATCATCACATATGATTGTATTCAGCTTCTTATTATTAATAGTCATACAAAATTAGTTCATGATTTGGATGAGTGTCAAAAAATTTGTAATTAAATATCGGGTAAAACAAAACTTCCCAATTCTGAACTTCTGATACGGATAAAAGAATATGCATTTTACATTATTCGGAACGTTCTAATTTAAAACGAACTTAGTCTTCAATTAGGTGTGAACAACTGCTCATAATTGACGTCAGTAATTTTGTATTTAAAAAAAAATGAGAAATGAAAAGTGATGATCGGACAAAAGCAACACTCTACCAATCGTTCAACCTCATTAATCGAGGAATTGTTTTGTGGATTTTATTTAAATCGATCCGATTACTTCTGAAGTTAATATCGAGAGGTATAGAATTAGTTCTCTTTTCGATAACCTCAATAGCAGCTTCAATGAACCGATTCGTGATGCCAGGACAATTTACTATAGATATTTCCTGAAGTTCCGGTGCTTTTTGAATGAGTTTTATCAAACCATTATCTCCTAGCTTCAAGCATCCATCACAAACTATCATCGTCATTGCATTAGATAAAGCTCCAAGGGGATGATCAGTCACATTTTCCAAAGCCTCAATATCCAAAGAATATAAATGTGGCAAGTTCGAAAGATAAACTATCCCAAGGCTGGTTATCAGTTCACATCTACTTATTCTTAATGCTGCCAATAGCTTGCAATTTTCCGTGATAGTCAAGAGATGATCGTCTTTTAAATTAAGATTTACAGCTAAATCTAATCTCCTCAAATTAACAAGATTTCTCAAAGTTCTGTATGAAGTTGTCAATTCGGCGGAATAAATCGTCAACGCAGTCAAAGTTGATTTCTTGAAAACAATTCTAGCGACCCAGTCTGTAAACCAGGGGCATGAACCACAATTGAATGACTTCAAATTATCAAACTTTTCTAATGCTGCTGCAAATGTACTTCTCATTCGGTCACCAACGACAGACGTAATTTCAAACTCTTCTAAGTTTGTTGGTAAATACGTAAAGAAATCGCCCTTCACTGTACTCAATCTCGTTCCGAACGCCACCAGTTTTGGATTAGACTTGGATATATCAACTAATTCATTCTCCATTTCTTTTGTCATTCCCCATATGTAGAATTCTTCTAAATCCGGGTAATTACGAAGGAACTCACTGATTTTATAATCTGGAGTATCCTGAGAAACCGTTATATCCGCGGATATTATATTTTGGCAATACTTCATTATTGTTTTCATCAAGACTATGAAAATTACACCGCGAAAATCATGTCCCCATATAATTATATCAGTTATAAACTCGCCACAGCACTGGAGAACATCTACAAGGTCTTTGATGTTTGCAACTGTGTGGCCACATTCAACAGGATAATCAAACACCCATCCGTCTGGTGAGCAACTCAGTTGAGTCACATCTCTCCAGAAATCATATAGCAATGACGCCCAACGGGTGCAGACTAGTTTATAAAAAAATAAAATGATGATCATTATAATGTTTCAATTATTCTACGATGGTTTTTCTCACCATCTTCAAAGCTACTTATTCGTATTTTCTTCAAAATTATTATTAATTAGTTACCTTTCTGTCCAACCAACATATTAGTAATGTTGAAATACGAAAATATTTCCATCAAACATTTATCATCAAGGTCGTTCAGCGACACCTCCACTGTGATTTCTATTATCAAGTAAAATAATTGAATTTGTTGATAGTCAAATGAATGAACATGGGTAGAAACTTACCAGGAGCAGCGATCACGATTTCTTCCGGTGGAGTTAAACGTTTGAACCGAGCGATCGTGTGAGATTGCGTAGTCTGTATCGCTGTCTCCATCGCATTTCCTAATGCGTTTGCTCCCTATCGTATACCAAAAGAGCGAAGACATAATTATGAATTATATAAAATCACAAACATTTTATCCAGTTAGAGTGATCAAATTGCATTATAATTTACAATTCCACGGTAATATAAGATAAAAAATCGCCCGAGGATTCGTATGGTTATTATTTGAATGAGTAAAATAGGAAAATAAGAAGTTTGGGTGTACCTTGGACGTTAGTATTGGTTTTTTTTTATCATGTTTGTAATGATCAATATTAACTGTAATCAAACCATCTGCATATGCTTTTACTGTTATTAGACAATCATTTGGTCGAGTATAAAGTAAAATGAAGCCATCATTAATATTAGGACCAGTAAATAACTTCAATCCTTTAATATGATCATTCAAGACATTGGTAATTATTGATTTTAAGTTGGATCGTTTCTCAGCATCAGCAATCTCATTCGATGGAACAGTAAAGTCTAGAAGAACTGTGTGAGCCGCCATGTTCAATAATACACTGAAATAACATTTTATATAGATTAATATACACAAATATTATCAACAATAGCAATAGAAAATTCAATTTTAAATATTCAATCCAAATAGAGTTATAAGATTTTACAAATGATCAAAATTTGCTTGTGGAATGAACGTACATACCCAATTACTGAACACAACCTGAACGATCTGTGAATCTATGTCTCAAACAACAATTGAACGAAAATATTTCATCGTTATGAATCAGTTGAATAGTTCTAAGCTTGTACAACAACATTATAAACGTGCCGGTTTGTTTACATCTTTGAAATTCGTACCCCACCTTCATTCGTCCGAATTTCACAACATAACTTAACCTGTAGTTTTACCGCGTGAATTCGAATTCACATGAATTTCAATTGTGTATTCGAACAGCCTTACACACAATTATATGGAGGGAAAATAAAATTTCACAGCAGTTTAAAATTAGAATAACACAAAAAAGTATTTTTTATTAAATTCTTTATACTAGTTGTTAGTGGAGTTCTAATTCCAATTTTTTAATTTCAATAATGACGGAACCTCCCTTCTTATTTTATCTAACTTTATATTATTGTCCTTTAAGTTAATTCCAAGAGCACAGTTATTATCCCTCTTTTCGACAACCTCAATGGCTGCTTCAATAAATGCATTTGTAATTTTTCGACAATACCGAAGAGAAACTTCTCGGAGATTCACTGCTCTTTCAATCAGTCTTATCATCCCACCATCTCTGACTCTCGTACACCCATCACAGTTAAATCGTGTAAGTGTATTAGGCAAGTCTCCAATCGGTTCATCAGTCACCTTCTTTAATCCTTCGATATCCAACGATTTCAGTTTCGTCAATTGGCGTATACTTATCAATCCACTGTTCGTTATCCGACAACAATAACTTATTCTCAACGATAAAAGTTGTTTACAATTGTTTGTAATATTCACAAGATTCTCATCACGTAAATTATTATTACGACCAAGATCTAATTTTTGTAAATTCACCAGAGTCTTTATGTTATCATATGAACTCGACAATTTATCAGAATAAATCGTCAATATCGTCAGAGTTTTCTTCTTGAATAAAATTTCGGCTATCCGATCCTCAAACCAAGGACAGGAATTACAATAAAAGATTTTCAATCGTTCGAATCGTTTTAATGCAGACGTAAAACAATTCAACATGAAGACATAATCAACACAGAACAAATTCAATTCTTCTAGGTCTGGCAAATATTCGAAAAACGTGCCAGATATGTTGCTGGATTTAATTGCGATTGATCTCAGTTTCGTATTGTTACTCCGCAATGATATAAAATCATCTTCCATGTCTGGTCTCATACCACAGATAAACAATTCTTCTAAGTTAGCGTTGTCATTAAGCAATTCGTGAATTTGAAATTGTGATGGTGTCTGAGACATTGTGATATCAATGTTTTCTAATTGTTTACAGTGTTTCACGATTGTTCTCATCAAGACTGTGAATATTAATGCATCCAAACCACGTCCATATATTGTTAAATTCGTAATGAACCGACCACAGCAACGGAGAACTTCGGCTAAGTCACTGATTGTTTTTACTTGATGATCTTCACCATAATCTCTTCGAAATAACCATCCGTCTAGAGAGCAAGTCAGTTCGTTCACTGTTTTCCATGAATGTTGTAACAATGAATTCCATCGTCGACAAACTGATTAATACATAGAAAAGAAATATCGATGAAGTTATTATAGTCTTAGTGATGATATTTGTGAAGGAATAATTCTATTATTTTTTTGATTAGTGACACCTTTTTGAGCCTGCATCATATCAACAATGGTGAAATACGAGAATATTTTTGCCATGCAATCATCATCCAGGCTGTTGATCGATTGTTTGGACAACTTCACTGCAAAATTTGATAGCAAATTTTGTTTAGTAACATTGTGACGATGCAATGAAAGATATGTAAGCCAACAAATTCTTTTCATATAGTTCATTATTGGGTGAATCTAATTTTGATGCACACGATTCAGCTCATAAATTGAAACTTACCAGAAGTAGGAGAGGATTTCAGTGATAAGCGACCGCGTTTAATTGGAGGAAATGTGTATGATTGTAAAGCTGTTGTCGCCTTTGCTAATGAATTCCCCAATTTTTTTGCAGACTAACAAGAACAGATCAAAATAATTCATTGAAATTTGGGGAAATACATCGTTTAACTAAATGAATGATTGTGAGCATACCTCAAAGCTTAATAAAGCTTTCTCTTTATCACGTTTGTAATAATCAATATTGACTGTAATCAAGCCTTCTGCATAAATTTTCACAGTTATTAAACAGCCACTTGGTCTTGTATAAAGTATAACGAAGCCATCATCAATATCAGCATCAGTAAATGATTTCAATCCATTGAAATGATCATTCAAAACATTGGTTATTGTTGATTTTAAATTGGATCGTTTATCAATATCAGCAATAACATTTGATGGTATAGTAAAGTCAAGAAGAACTGTTTCAACCGCCATTTTCAATAATTCACTGGAATAACATTGTTCAATTGTTATCAATCATTCAAGCAGTCCTGAGCTTGTGCAACAACATTACAAGCAAGCCGGTGTGTTTCCATCTTAGAATGGTCGAAATTTGTTTGGGTACGAAATTCACGTACCTAACCTCTATTTATTCAAAATATTTGTACCTAACCTAATCTAACCTATGAAATTTACTATTGATAAAATAGAGACAACTGATTGTGGTCACACATCTTTTGATTCACGTTGTACATGTATAACCTCTTAAAATTATTCCCTCAAATATCTACTTCCTGCGCGCGCAACATCCTCTACTCTACCGACGAATACGTGAACTGTTTTTCAAATATTTTGTAACGCTCATAACTGCCAGTTTCAACTAACTGTGTGTACTGTGTGTGGCTTGTTGAGTAAAGTGAGAGTCGTATACATAAAATCCGATCAATTCTGTCATTTAATTAGTGCAAATTAATCCGCCCTTGTCAAAATAATAAAATTATCCAAACAATCATAACCTCTAATTGTGTTATAGAATCTGAGGAAAATGTGTGATACACAAGGACGTAAAAGAGAAAAAAATCAACATATCCAAGTGTTTGTGCGGGTTAGGTGAGTACCTGCGACTTCAACGGGTTAATATAATTCATCAATGATGTTCAATTTATCTAATCATTACATTTAACAATTGAATTGTATTGATTTTATCATGTGTATCACAGTTTCTGAAATGGTCGATGACTCCGTCCCATATTTCGTTTGTTTATTTGTTTTCATATTGAAGACCGGCAAACCAAGCTGAAATTTATGGAAAATCATCGACAGTAGTAGAAGTAGCATCAGCACGTGAATGTATTGTACGTGAAAGGCCGCAGGATAAACTCACAAAAAAGTTTACATTTGATCGAGTTTTCGGTCCGGCATCAAAGCAGGTTAGAATGTCACCTTTCAAAGCTGGCGAAAGAATATTTCTACTCCTTTCATAACTTTGTTTGCTAATTATTTTTGTGTTTTGTTGTGCTTATGTTATTCATTTATTTATTTGAGTTTATGTGTTTAATTACAGTTGGATGTTTATAATGCAGTCGTCAGTCCATTGTTGGATGAGGTCTTGGCGGGTTACAATTGTACAGTGTTCGCTTATGGACAAACTGGTACAGGGAAAACATTCACGATGGAGGGTCTCTCCAACGATCCCGCAATTCATTGGCAAAGTGTGAGTGATGTTTTATCCATTACAGAAACGATCAGATTTATTCTATAATAAATATTAAAATATTTTTGATGATTTGGTTTCTGGATGTTTATCATGACGAAACAAACGAAATTGTTTATTTGTATAATATAAGACGGAAGTGAATCACAATATTAATTAACTTTTATTTCTAGGACACAACAGCCGGAATAATTCCTCGAGCATTGAGCCACCTTTTTGATGAATTACGAATGATGGAGTCACAAGAGTACACAGTCCGTGTGAGTTTCCTTGAACTATACAATGAAGAATTATTTGATTTACTATCACCAAATGACGATGCATCAAAAATACGTCTCTTCGAAGATGCGACGAAGAAGGGCGCGGTAATAATTCACGGTCTCGAAGAGGTAACAGTTCACAATAAAAATGAAGTATACAAAATATTAGAAAAAGGGTCAGAGAAACGTCAAACTGCTGCGACATTGATGAATGCACATTCGAGTAGGTCACATACAGTGTTTTCGATAACTGTTCATATTAAGGAGAACACTGTGGATGGTGAAGAATTGTTGAAAACAGGTAAATTAAATCTTGTTGATTTAGCTGGTAGTGAAAATGTTGGAAGATCAGGTGCGGTTGATCGTCGCGCGAGAGAAGCTGGGAACATCAATCAATCGTTATTAACGCTTGGTCGTGTCATCACAGCTTTGGTAGAGCGCGCACCACATATTCCTTATCGTGAATCAAAATTGACGCGTTTACTGCAAGAATCACTTGGTGGACGTACGAAAACGTCTATCATTGCAACTGTTTCGCCTGCGAGTGTTAATTTAGAGGAGACTTTGTCAACATTGGATTATGCACATCGTGCTAAGAATATCACGAATCGTCCAGAGATTAATCAAAAATTATCGAAGAAAGCTTTGTTGAAAGAATATACTGAAGAGATTGAACGTTTGCGGCGAGATTTAACTGCAACAAGAGAACGCAATGGCGTTTATTTAGCGGCGGAGAATTATAATGTAATGCAATCGACTATTGAATTCCAGGAGAAAGAAATCGAGGAAAAAATCAATCACATTAAAGTGTTGGAGGAAACTATGGCGGGTAAAGAACAACTGTTGAATGAATTAAAAATTGATTTGGACAAAACGCAATATAAAGTTCTTATAACACAACATGAACGTGATGAACAAAAATATTTAGTCGAACGACATGTCAACACGGAACAGAAGTTATTGAAACAAGCGAAAGCGTTGCTAGAAGTTGCCGAAACGGCGTCTATTGATACGCACAAATTGCATGATAAGATTTCACGGAAAACCAGTATTGAAATAGAAAATGAAGCTATTGCTGAAGAATTTAAAAATAATATTTCGGGACAGTTTGATAGTATTCAAAAGGATTTAGCGAATTATACAGAGAAATCAATGGAATTTTATTCGTTATCTAGAGAGAAAATTCTCGAACAAACGAATATCAATTCGAAATTTTCTGCTGAAACAATTCAACGTTTGTCGTGCGATTTGATCAAAGAACAAAAATCCGCTGCTGATGATTTAACGAAGAACGTTAAATTATCATATGAAAATTATGAAAAATGGTTTATGGATGAGATCAATAATGCAACAACGATAACAGACTCCGAACGTGAAGGGTTGAGAAAAATTGCCGCTACATTCGCACCAAAAATATCGAATTTAGTACAAAATAATATTGATCAAAATTTGCGTATTATCAATGAAGAGGCGACGAAGAAATTGATTATTTTACGTGACAATATGAAGAACGAAATGGGAAGTGTGATGAATCAATATATCAATGAAAATAATTTATTGAAAAGAAAAATTGAATCATTGTCAAATGATTGGAGAAATGCTACGAAATCAATTGACGAATTGGTCGCAAATGAAGATAAATTTACGCAATTGTTACATGAAAACTCGACTAAATTACAAAAACAACGTACAGAGCTCAAGAAGACGTTCGATTATTCGTCTAGATGCGGTTTAGATACGTGTAAAAAGGTCGACTCACAAGTGGAAGAGATGTCAATCTTTAAAGACAGAATAGATAAATTTATCGGCGATGATGTATACAATACTGTCACGTCAATAAGTGAAAAATTGTCTGAACAACTTGAAGATAATTGTAAATTATCACGTGCAGCAGTTGAACAAAGTGAAACAATCAATTCAGAATTAATAACCGAACTTGAAAAAACTTGTGAACACTTAGCTGAATACAAAAATCACTTTGAAACTCAAACAAATAAATATAAACGTTGCATGGGCTCAGATCTACAAAGAACATTGTCATCGATTGCAAATGAAAGTAAAATAATTATGAACGCGACGAAATACCACGAGGAACAAACCGAATCATATCGTAAAATGTTCGAGAAGAATTTTACAGAGATGAACAACAAACTCGATGAACAAAATTCAAACACAATTGATTGGAATGATAAATTGAAACAAAATCTGAGCGAAACGAAAACGAAAATCGAACAGTTTCTCGATGTCGATTTAAAACGCGATGTACCAACTGGTTCAACGCCAGCCAAAAAAGATTTTTCATATCCACGACAGTTAGTAATTACCTCACCACACGGCCGTTTACTACAACGTTTTCGTCAAACTAATCCAATGCCTGTAACAATGAATGAAGACACATTCGAATCTCTTCCATCATCAACAATTGATAACGAATCAACATTGACATATTTGTCGCCGAATCAAACTATAGGAAACAATGATATCCAATCCTCAACACCGAATATTGTTACAAGTACAATAAGAGATAGTTTTTCAACATTGATACCAATAAGTAATAATCAAAAGAAATTTACAGATGTGTCGGGTCCCTTAATAATCACAAAGTCTGCATCAGTTTCTGATCTCTCTGCAATTGTTGATAACAGTGTTACCAATGATTCTATTGCCAAATCTGAATCAGAGATTTTTAATAAAGAAAATAACGGCGACAGTAGAATAAATAAAAACGATGATGGTTTTGTTAAACCGAGTTTAAGACAACCGAAATTTGGAATGAAAACGCGCACGGGAAACAGTAATGGCAAAAAAATTCTCTCGTCACGTAATGAGTAATGAATTATTTCATACAATATTTGTGTATGCAAGTTGTCTTGTTGTTTATTTTAATTATTTCAACAACGAAGTGAGAAAAGGGAAAGACATTTTCTATTTTTAATGCACATTGATATATAATCGCTCCATCTCTTACTTCATTCAATGTGTAGTTGTGTAACGTTGTAGATTAGATTGTTTCAAGGGAAAGAAAAATATAAAATTTGAAATATTCTTTCATTTTGGGCTTCAAACATGTGTAATATTTTTTTTTTTTAACAGTAATGTTTATAATGATAGCTGAAAATGTGTCTGAGATGATTTATATTTGTAATTTTGTGTATTATTAATTGAATGGAATCAAATATATTTTTTCAGTGATGAAAAAAAAACGGAAATATGACAATTATTTTGTTGGGAATTTTTAAAGAGGAAGATGAGACCCGTTTTTACTCTTCTATATTGAGCGATATCTTTTACACACATTGATTAATAATACTTTCTCTCTTTAATTATTTATATAAATTGAATTATTTTACTTCATTTTCTTCCATTTATAATATTTAATTAAATTATTTCTTTTTCTCCGTACATGACATTCGTTTTCATTCATTCAATGTTCATTCAACCACAAAATTATTATTTATACTTCCTTTTTTTTCATGATTTTCTTTCCTTTTTATGTGTCGATACATCTAAATATTTATATATATATATATGTGTATTTTTATTTATTTCATGGTCGCTAAAATCAATTTTAAGAATGTACATTTATCATCAATAGTTGACGTTAATATATAAAACATTATTCATTATACAAAAATTTATAAGAACAATATGACTCATTTAGTGATTTTTTTCTTGTCTTATTTTTTTCACACACTTTTTTTGTTTTGCTGAAGCATTTAATATACAAAAGCATGTCCAAAGTGAATAATAATGAAAGTTATTGCAGTCAACTCATTGACTGCGTATTGAAAAAAAATTTATATCTAAATTGATCAAGAGAAAACCATTCGTCGCATCCTGACAATGTTGAATTTTTCTTTCTGGTAAATGAATTCGAAACTTTGTTTATATTCATAAATATAAAACCAAAATCTAAGTGCAGAGTGAATAGATTAATATTCAATACATAAACCAATATGCCGAGGGTAGAGAAATTAATTTTTCTTTCTTTCATCGATAAATTTTCAACTCTTTGCAGCATAATGTAATTCGTTTTCAACGTTTATTGAAAGTTCAATTGTGGTGAAACTCATTGACTTTAGAAGAAAAAAGAAATAAATCATGCCACAATAGTTGAAATTTATCGTACAATTTGATCATCAAGACGCGGCAACAATAAGAAAAGTTCTGAAAACACATGAAAGAGAAAACAGAAACGATTAACGTTAATGATAAAATAATAATAATTATTGTAGTACTGATAATTAGAATAATTATAAGTAATTAATCATAAATTCGTTGTTGTTGCTTTTACTTAAATGATAACTAGAGGTTATTAACGGATATTATTTGATTTATCCAACCAATAAATGCTGATACTTTAACATATACACCAGGAACATCAACACGACCGCAACCGAATCCCCATGAGACTAGTCCAGCCAATTCAAAAAATCCATCGTCTTGACAAACTAATGGCCCACCACCGTCGCCCTAACAAAGTAAAAACGATAAATGAAATAAATGTGTTATAACATTCATTATCATAATTTATCTTTTCTATTCAATTTTACCTGACACGCGTCATTTCCAAGTTCACCCCCAGCACAAAAACTGCTCGCGGGTAATATAAATATTTTTTCTGTAACAGCATTCACTTTCCTGATGCATTCAGCATCACTGACAATTGGAATTTCAGCTTCACGAACTTTCAATGGAATTGGTCCAGCTTCAGGATCATTTCAAAATAAAGTAAGCAATCATAATTTGAAATTTGTTTCTCATATGTTCTTAAGTTGCATGTAGAACAATTGAATTAATTTTTTTACCTTCGCCCATGTAACCGTAACCAGTGACCGTACATCGTTTGCCAGCTGTATGACTTACTCCTCTTGCTGGCAAACATACAAGACAAACACCATCTTTCAATTCTGCTTGTCCATGGAGTTTCAATAATGCAATATCATTATCAAGCGTTTGACTATTGTGATTGTGGTGAATATATGTGGTAGCAACACGCAATGTTTGTGCGCCTGGACTTCCATATTTCCGTGTTAAATCGTGATCACCAACTCGCACGTAAATTGCATCACCCGACCTCACAATGCTACGAAAACATTATTATTTATGATAATCTTTAAATTACATTGTAGTCGCAATGTTCATCTCGCAGTGTTGATGCTTACTTTGTAACACAATGTGCAGCAGTAAGAACCCATTGAGTACCTATTAATGCACCACCACATAAATATTGGTTCAATGAATTGATGAGTGCAACTTGCCAACACCATTCATTAGCATCAGCATCTTCTCCACCGACGACACGACCATCTCTAGATAAACTTCGTGCTTGGATAGGTCCACGAGATGTTCCTTTGACTCCGCAAACATATTTACTGTAGATAGGACTCTTTGTTGCTGGAGTCAATGGTGTTGATGATGTAGTTGACGAAGTTGTTATTATGGTTGTTTCATCTGTTGGATGGATAAACAGATTTTGCTTTTAATAATATATCACATCTTTGGATTGAAAAAAGGGGTTGAATTAAGTTAGGATGAAGTTTCAAAGAAATTAATTTTCAATGTTAGAATAATAAAGAAAAATATTCATATGCGTACATGATAGACTTGGTAACGTTGTTGGCGTGTACGGGCGTGAACTAACTAATGAGAATGTATCATTTCTATTTGATATTGATACATCACTAGAATTTCCATGAGTCAATTCACGAATCAAAGATTTCGGTGCACAGCAACGATGTCCAATCTTATCGCACTTAAACAAATCTGTCAACTCTGCATTTCCTGTACAACAAGAAATCATTCAATTATCATAAGAGTTTATACATCTTAACAATATTATCATCATAGAATGTCAATGAACAAAATTACTGAAGCAGGTGAATGAAAGATAGGAGACAATACATGACGCAGGGCACTCAGGACGTGGATCCAATGGCGGAGTCACTTTCGGTCTTGGCTTCGGTGTCTGAAAATGATTTCAATTCGCGGAATGACAAAGATTCATCCATTGAATAAGAACATTAACCAATCAACAAATAAATAAGATGAATACCGTAGGTGGTGCATGGCTCCCATCACAACAGACCGATCCGCTTTTACATGTTGAAGTTTTCATGATGATAATATTCGGACGATTACAAAATCCTGCCATTATTGGTAATAGACAAAAGCCACGACATATTGGTAATTTTGGTTGAGGTGGACGTGTGTATGGTCGAGCAGTTGTTGTAGTTTCCTGTTGAATTGGTAAGTAATCAATAAATAATAGTATTTATAATCATAAATTTTATGATTACCTCTTGAACAGATGGATCATTAATACAGCAAGTTCCATCCGCAGGACAATAAGCATCTCGATCAACATTATCACATAAAAGTGCAAGAAGTACATTGTAACAATCGCCCTTGCATGGTTTTGATGGTGCTGCTGGCCTAGGTCTTGGAGTTGTAGCAACAGCTACCGCTGTTGTAGTTGTACTGATCTGTGTTGTTGCCGTATAAGATATTGGTGAATGTGTACTTGTCAGTTTGTCGTTAGTTTTCTCTTCATAACGTGTACCATTTAATTTTGAACGATCAATTGCGTAGAATTCTGCTGGAGGATTATCACCAAATGAATCACGCGAGACACAACAACGTTTATCAGGACTACACAGGGAATCAATGTTGATAACTGCTTCACAATAATCAACCACTCGCGTTTCAATACAGACACCAAAGCACGTTGTCACTGAAAAATCGAATTATTAATAAATTTATTATCTACAGTGAAATTTACTGCAATTCAAAATATTACATGAAAATGGTGATAATACTCACTAGATGGTTTATCAGCAGAATTTTTAACGTCCTCCTGTATATAAAATTGCAATTAAATTAATTTAAGTAACTAAACCCGATGTAGAAGAGAATTATCAATCATTTTACCGTAGACGTTTTAGATGGTGATACTGAAGTTGATGTGAAAATTGTCGTTGCAACTGCAGCTGTTGTTGTTTGTGGTGTTGTAGTTGTAGTTGTTGTTGATATTGTAGTTATCGTACTTTCTTTTACAGTTGATGAACTTGTTATCCCTTCGATATCATTTTCAGACGATGATGTTTCTTCTGTACCATTAATTGGTCCGTTAACACAACATCGCATGCTAGGTGTTGGGCATGGAACATCTTCAAGAACATCATCGCAAATTAAAGTTGCTAATGCATGAACGCAAACTCCAGGACAGTCAGCACTGCTTGCAGTATTTGCTAGTGAATCTAGCAAACCTAGAAATAAAAATCATGTTGATTAATAAGGTATAATATAAAATTCTTTGCAGTGTTATGAAGAGAAGTAACATTTTCTTCTTTTAATATACAATTTCAAGAGCGATTTCCTATATATAATGTACACGTAATGTGTATAATATGTAGAAGGATAATAAAAATTCCTGAATACATAATCGAAGATTTTAAATCGCCCACTCATATGCATATATTAAATTGAAATATATAAACGTATTTGTGTGTATGTAATATATATGTATATACAAATAGCGGTTGTAAGTTGCTTCAGAGTCATTGAACTGAGTCAAATGGATTATGATATATGTATATATGTAAAGATTATATAGCTATGCAGCAGAAACCGTTGAACCTGTTTTTTTTTCATTCTTTTTTCATAACTATAAATTATTATCAAGATAATTTCACTTATTTATTAATTCAAATTTATACTTATTAACTTTATTATTCTACTTTTGTTAGTTTGTTTATGATTTCTTCAGGTTTGAGATCAGTTTTATTAATTCATATGAGTTTGTTGAGTGTTTTTTTTTCAGCTTTAGTGAGTGGATTCGAACAGTTATTTTTCGTTTTTTGATATTCGTGTTTAAAATGAACGAGAGTGAAAGATAAAATTGGCTAAATTGAGCCATTGATTGGCTGATTAATTATTTGGTTAGTTATATTTTTCTATCAATGAATGGAGAGATGAATGCTGCGTGCCATCGGGTTTTTTCGTGTCGTTCTTTTCCTCTTTTTTTTTTTACTTTAACGTTGGAGCAATAACGGCCCCAAACAAATATAACGGTAAGTTAATGAACGGTGTGCGACGCGCGTTGGCGTGTTACGAGTCTTTCATAGGATTTATTTTCATATGTATATTCATTGGTTACGTTAAGTGATTCCTCTATTTATTTTTTCTTTGATTTTCTGTAATTATTTAATCGTAAAGGAATCAAATTTGATTAATTAGTTCAATTGATTTTTTTTAGGGGAACGAGTTCTGTCGATCCAATTTTATGAAGTTTGAGGAGTACGAAAATCTTTTTGGGACTGAATATAAAAATTGATGAAGAATAAAGAAAATTCCAAATTGAGGTATTTTTTTCAAGGCAATTTTGCGAATTAGTAGATAATTTTTGGATGAAGAAATGAAGTGAATGAATTGAAGTAGAAGAAATTGAAAGAATTGAGGACAAATTTTATAGTTTTTACACACCATTTATGCTTTTATTTTTTTTTTTCAAATGTTTTTCTTTTAAGTTACGTTTGTACTGTAAAATATCGATATTATTATATACCGTTGTGAAGAGGCTGTTTTTTTATTTTTCATCTATATTATTATTTCTGAAAGATGGCCAAGTATACACGAATGGCGGCCTTCTTACAGTCAATCCGGGCATAGCGTTACGACCAACTCAAAGTAGGACAGTCGGCGCATCCTTCGTTGATTCCTATACCTATATAAAACCATGTCGCTCACATCTACACATACACATTGATACAGTAAGTATTCATATAAAACCAATAATTTGAGATTCACAAATCACATCAATAATATTTCGCTAATTTTCTATTTCTCATTGTATGCCTTCGAATTTTTCTATTTAAATTATTCACCGAAACAAAAAAAAAGACAAAAATGATGACGGAATGATGGAGAAATCCACAGGACCCAAAAACTTTTCTTCCCTGTTCCTCCGTCTCTCTAAAAATTAACCATATTAAATTCTAATTCCAATAATAATTCGACAATTGAACAATTGCACGAAATTTCATTAATGATTTTAACTGACTCATTTCTTCCTTCCGAAAAAATCTTCTGCAACATTTCAATCCACAATTTTCATCCCTGCACTTCTTTCGTTTAATTTTCACCCATTTTCAACTCTTAAAATCCATCTGTGGCTTTAAATACAAATAAAATTAAATAGTCTCATCAATTACCTGAAAAAAAACTGCCGGCCAATGAATCATCGTCCTGTGCATTAACACTAATCACAATTGAGAATAAAATCGCGAATAATTTCCAACATATTCTTCTTGTTTCCATCATTAACCAAATCAATTATGTATTTGTTTATATATAAATCTATATATATTATCTTAATACTTCTATATGTTGTATACACGTAGATATATACAACAATAATAAATAGAACGAAGATATCACACACATACACGCACACACACACCTGCACTGCAAAAAATTATCTTTGGATCGAATTCTGGTTTAAAATTTTAGCAAAAAAAAAATTGCCGATCAATTTATATGTTTATATGTGTGTATACTTGTTTGTATATTAAGGATAAAACACGTGTGTGTGTCTGTCACTCAACCGTGTGGGCTTTTCAATTAATCCAATCGCGCGTAACTTCATCGCCTGACTGACTATAAGTGCGAGGGTTTCGTTGAAACAAGAAGACAGAGAGAAATGTGTGTATATACTTGCGCACGAGCGCATATCGTCCTCGTCTTCATCGTCATCGTCCGGGAGTTGGTGGAATAAGAGGTAGAGGAGGCCCACTTGTGGGTCAGGGCGCGGACATCCGGGGCCTCGAACGCAATGCAAGAATGAGAGAAGAAATGAATGTGTGAGATAGCAATAAGCTTCTTTCAAGTTTAGCTTGGGCTGACGACCTTTACCTCGGATATATAGTTGTCAAGTACATGTAGCAGCGGGGCCAATAGCCCGAAGACTACCGAGAGGAAACGAAAGAGAATCGGGAAGAAAACTGATGGATACGGATGCACTCTTCGACCTGTTCAGTTTTTTGTTGTTTTCTCTTCAGTTGAGAGATAATCATCTCATGTATGTGGATGTATAGTTGATCTAGACCTGTTGGTTGGAGAAGCATCTGAAAAAAAAGAAGTACTGGCAGCTTTCATCATCATTTTCAATTCTTTTTTTAGGTTATGTCTTTGTGTGTTTTTAACGGAAATAGACATGAGTTTATACATAAAAAAAAACTCAGATGTTGTTGATCGTAACGCCGAGTATAACTGGTGATCTTGATTTTTATTAATTGTACTATATTCCCGTGCGTTCTTTTATTTGGGTGATGAAATATCTGGAAATATTACGAAAAGTGAAGGTTATGTAGATGATTTTACTTCCTGAGTGATTTTGGAATTAGGTTTACCATGTAGCGCTCTTTTTTGTCCTTTCTTTATTTCTATTATTTATTACTTTGGAATTTCACACGCTAAATATTTGATAATTAGGTGGATGGCTGAATTATACACTATGGGACAACGTGTATATACATGAGAGAGTGTGCCAACGAACGTGAATCACACACAACATAAAGTTAGCGGTACTGAAATTGCGAATGTGCGGGCGCGATACCGTACGCCCGTGTACTCTTCTACATGTGCATAAGTACATGTACAGTCTTGTATACGTAAATATATGTAGTTATAAAGTTACATTTTATGAGGGAATTAGATTCATTCTCATATTTAATAATCTTACGTCTAACTGTTGTGCATATAAATTGTTATAGCAAACTGTTCTGAGAGAGATTGAACTTACGGAGATTTTTATTATCTTACAATTGTGTGCCATATATTATTCATTTGCGGTGATTTTTTCCCTTTCTCTACTTTCCCTGAATTGTTGCCGCAAGCAGTATTGGTTTGTTGTGCTAAATTCTCTGTACAGTTTAATAATCACAATGTTTATCGGAATTTATATTTATTTATGTTGATGAGTTCTTGATTTTGGAACAATAAGAAGAAATATATGATCTTCTCCTACGTTACCGGTATCTCACACAGTTGATAAGTTACCGTTCCGATTAGTAAATTTTAAAACCAACAATTACAAACAAAATGTGTTAACCTCTAAATTTTCGATTAATTCTCAGATCCTCCTCGATAATATTGCAAATTCATTCCAGGAATTCATTTCCATCATTACATCAAGAACATGTTAGAAATAAATCAAATTTCCCCTGTTTCTCTACTTTACTAAGCCCAAGAAAGATTTTCCCGTCCCTTTCTACCATCGTCCAACCACTCGGTCGGTGATTTGTCATTTTGTTTTATGAATTGCAATATTGTAAAAAAGCTGTAACATAACCTCTAAAATTGAACTTTAGTTGTTGAAAAGCAAAAAAATTTCGAAGATTGCAAATTTGACAATGAATTCTTGCAAATTAACTTTCAGTCTCTTCGTGATGATTGTTTCATCACTTCACGCATACACACTTGATGAAATTCATGGTAATATCATTTTTAGTCTCATTATATTTTGATTTGTTTACTTGTCGATTACATTTTTGTAGACGAATCAAATGTTACGCTTGGTAGCGGTGATTCATCAAATTGTGCATGTTCAACGTATGATTGCGGATGTTGCGCACATGTACATCTATCCGAAGTGATAGGAACAGGTAGTTTTATATATATTTATATATATATATACTCACACACCTATACCTGTTTACAGCTACCATCCTTTCTCATTCCTTATCGATCAGCTACATCATTTCAATTCAAATCCAGAATCAGATCCCATTAATCTATCACTGTTTCTTCCATTTTATTGCATATTTATTTTAGTGTGCGCCAATGCTTCATATTTACCTGATGATTATGGATTTTCTCTCGTACTTACATTCAACGATTATGTTTTAATCAATGAAACAATTTCAGGTGAATAGGTTTCATAATTTTGAATATATTTTGATCACATAATTCTTATTTTCATTCTGCTCTCCTTATTTTACT
The DNA here is from genome assembly GCA_030523085.1 of Meteorus colon. Lineage (NCBI taxonomy): Eukaryota > Metazoa > Arthropoda > Insecta > Hymenoptera > Braconidae > Meteorus > Meteorus colon. The sequence continues at coordinate 202,754 of JAPYZH010000236.1, read as the reverse complement.
TAATTTATTACTTTTTTTCAACTCAATTTGTTTTCTTTTTCATTTAGCAACGAATCCACCACCAATTTGTGTTGGATTGCCAGAACTCGAAAAAATAAGAGCGGAAATATGTTTGACACTCTCCCAACTTCATTGGCAGAGTCATGAATTCTCTGGTTGCGCAGCGGTTAGAATATCCGTTTTCCATGTGATTCATAAGAGCATAGACCTTGGCTGCTTTCATATACCAAAGAGAATACATGAATTGACCGATATCAATCGAATAAAAAGTATTGAAGTCGTTATGAATTATCTTGTACAAGAATATGAACAAGAGTTGAAAGAAATAAGAGAAATGCCAACTGTGCAAATAATATAAATGTAAAATTAATCTTTCTATTTATTTTCGAATCGGTTTCTTCATTGACTATACGAAGTATGTTGAGAAACATTCGAACTTAATTTCTTTGTCATGGAGAAGTATTTTCCGATGAATTTTCCTTCTCACTGAGATTTTGATTTGGTAGTTATTCATATTCCTTTGTAACTCATGCTGTGAATTTTAATGTTTCTATAACCTTGGAATGTCATACTTATTATTGTTCAATCAATAAAGTAGACGTATGAGTAAATTTTTCGATGCAGATGCACAATCACTCTGAAATCAGAATTGAAAAAAAAAAAGATTCCAAATATTTTTATATGCATCAATAAAAATTGTAAAATGACAATAAAATATATGTAAGCATTGAAATAACATTTTTGTTTCCACACAATTGTCAACAATATTTTATTATATATATTATATTCTAACAGATGATTTCTCAGAGCAAAAATATATATTCAATCTATATATAAATAATCTTGTATTGATGCATTTTGTATGAATTAATTTGTGTCAAACGACTTTGTTAATCATGAACTTTAGCGATTATTAATAATTGTAATCGTGCACACATTTTGCAATATTGTTAAGTTATGATTTGAAATCATTGGTTTCCTTTTCAACCCAACAGGGATAAGAGAAGACTCTTAAATTCAGCGCCGCAGTCACTCTGGAATCGAAATAAAATATAGAAAAAAAAGGGGAATGATTTATGATGATAAATTAAAGATGAATATTTTGTTTTTGCAAATAGATACAATGCATTAATTCACATACGAGAATCCATCACGAATTCGTACGAATTTGTCAAATTCACACGATCAATTATTAATAACGAAAGCAGATAAATTAAACGACAATTTATGTTTACTGCGTGCAGTGCAATGTTTTATTTGTTTGTCATTAGTGGCGATAACAATGAAAAGATAAAAGAAAAATAGTGAAAGTTGAAACATAAAAGAAAAACACATCAAATAAAATATAATTCATCAGATCATTTTTTGTCTTCATAATCTCACCGTAAATCAAATAATGTTGTAAAACACCGCACGTTTTTGTATCTTATATATTCGTATTAAACACAATTAATTCATTTATTTTTAATTAATGTCATAATGAGAGAAAATGAAGTTAGATTAATGTGTATTTTTCTTTGTTTTTATTAGCCGACCAGAGCAAGCAAAAGTCGCCTGTAATCCCCAGACGTGTCGTCCTGAAATTACAACAAATAAATAACAACGAAAAATAAATGACGGTAAAATAATTACAAATGAATTTAATTCGTTTCAAATGTTTGAATAGAATTGAATGAATAGATGAATGGAGAGAATTGTTTATGGTGATTAGAGTAACGAATTGTGATGGTTTGTCGTATGAAAATGAATGAAATTATTCTACATTGACGAATTAAAATCGATAACAGAAAATGTTTGAGAAAAGCTAATTGAGATAGAAAAATTCTGATTACTCACATCAATATCTTCCGCGAGGGATCGTCCATACATCTGTTGATAAGCTTCCTTGATATCACCCAAATCAATTTCGGAACGTGTTACAATTACTCGAATTAATGTGTTATCGTCAGTTCCCGCTCCACTCATTGCTGAATGCAATCGCTTTGCGAAATATGCAGTCTTGTCTCTGGCGCATCGAACTGAAGTTTATAAATAATATAAGAAGAAATGAATAAACAATCACATCAATGAAGCATGTTCGCGATGTAAGAAGAAAAAAATGTAACTTTTTCATTGCTTTACATAAAATGAAAAATATTTTAGCTTTTGTCATTACCGACAGCAAGATATCCATCTTCAAGTGATCCAGAAAATTCACGTTTAATAGCATCTTCAATAGTTGCCCCTGCAATTCTTTCGTATTCTTCAAAAATTCGTCGTAATTGTGGATAGCTTCTTGTTATTAAAATTGCATTAAATGCACTTTCATCAGTTCCCCATTGTCCTTCACCAGCTTCATACAATTTCTGTGCATCCTCAATAGCTGCGGCAACATCAACATTTGGATCTTCATCTCGATTAGCCTACAAAAACGATGAAACGTTGAACAAATTGTTTTATATATTTGTATTAAAATCAATATATTTTCTATCCAATCATTGAAGCTTACACAGGATAAAGAAACGAGAAGTCTCTTGAAATGTCCTGACGCATCACCTCTAAGATCATCTTCAAGTTCTCTCTCAAAAACTGCAACACAAAAAAAGGACAGATTTAAATTAATAAACAACTCACAACTTTAAACAATTCGTCAACTCTTACAACTTCCTGATACAATCGGATATGAATCATTCAACCATTACGTGTCATAAAACTAATAATAATTCATTGCAAATTAAAATTCGTGGAATATTTATCATTTTATTCAATGGTACGAGAATTTTTCGCGCTTGAATGAACCTGTAAAGTCGTGGAATTGTTTCCCCGTTTACTATCTGCTCCCCACCATTGTCTTCTATTCTAATTAAAATTCTTGGTAGAACTTTCTCGTCAATGGACTATAAAGTGTGTCATGTAAACGCATGAGAAGGTCGATATATAATAATAATGATGATAATGAATACGTATTGTTGCATTATTTGTATATCTATGTAGAGAAATATTTATATTTACATGACATCATTGAATTAATCATACGAAATAGCTTTTATCTGAATCATGAACTCAATTTGTGATTCAATGATTGAAAAAATTCAGTTTTAATATCTGATTTCACATTTATCATCAATTCAGTGGTTGAAATGACATTAAATTCATTGAGATAAAGCAAAAAATATCACTCACTATCTTTATAAACAGCTGATATTGTTTTAATTCCATAATTGCTCAATGATGCGAGCACTTCAATTAGAGCACCTTCATCAGTCCCAATACCGGACATAGCTGCGTCCAATTCTCGTGCATAATATTCTGGCAATGGTGTCATCAATGCAACAATTGCATTTTCAAAATTACCACCCAACTCTGACTTCAAATCAGATATTAAATCCTTTCCATACATAGTCTTGAATTTTTCTGCTATTTCAAGACGCTGAACAATACCACGACGTGCAAGTACATCAATTATCGTTTGTTCATCAGTTCCAAAACCTTTCATTGCTTTACGTAACAGTTCTGCATCAGCTTCAGCATCAAAAGGATCCGCTGGGTAAACCGATGGGGTGCACTGAATAGAGAAACAAAATTAAAGAATATTAATCCTTTCCAATTTATTTTCTCTGCATCATCAAATGACTTAGTGAATTTGTTCCAAGAGATTCATCATCGAAGAAATCAAAAATCGATAAAGAATCAACATAAATCATCAGTTCAATTTAATCTTTTGTCAAGCAAGAATAATTTTAATTCAATAAATTTTATAAATAATTTATTCAGCTCTTACTTGAACGTGGTAATATTTGCTTCCAGACATGATTGAAGTTTATTTATTGATCTCTTCAGGAACTGCTAGACAAAAAAAATATAAATATGAATGAAAATGTAGAAACATTGAAAACATTATAATTAATTTAATATGATGGGACATTGCGTGTGTGATATGGATGTTAACTTTTAATTTATCACATGTGGCGTTTCACAGCCTTCCATTTACTCGGCGCCGGTTTCCTTCATGTAATGACGATTGGCTCTGATATATATTGATTGCTTGTGAGTATGGGTGTGCGAGTGATTTTATATTGAGTAATATAATAGTATGAATCAATAGTTATTCCTACAACGCAATATCTGAATAAAAATATTTTCTATTTTCCTTTTCACACACTTAAGATATCCCATTGTCTATTAGACGAAAAATTAATGGAGATAATTAGAAGAATTAGAAAACTTTGTGGGACTGCCATTGCTGATGTTCATCAGATAAGCAGTTCAAATGTTGAATCATTCGTGAAATAATTAGTTCTTGGTTACTATCATGACGTTGACTTTGGGTTCCAAGGAGAAAACGTTGAATTGAATTTGATGATAGTTATTAGATGTCAATCGATAGTGAAGAGGAATGGCAGACGTAAATTCCTGTTAATTACTTACTGATAAACAGAAAAAAATACAGATGAATAGGTAAACAAATATTCTGTGTATCGAAGAATTGTATGAATACAAAGTTAATTCTAATTAATTCAACAATCAAAATAATTCGTGAGTAACTAAAAACCGTTAGATTTACAGTTTGACTACTCAATTAATCAGTTTGGGACTTCCTCTAAACAAATTCTGAATTATAAAGCCTTTTTAACTAATAAGAAATAGAATTCACCAACAGTCCTTGACCCAATTCAAATCCCTCCAACAATTCCCGTAAACGAAAAACCAATAAGAAGAACCACAACAGTTACAAACACAAATTCTTACATAAACTATCCAAAAATGTATTAATGAACAACTAGATAATTAATTAAACATTATTATTCTCTTCTCTAGTGTACAAAAGTTGAATTTTGGAGGAATTGGATATATAATACCTCGTATTATATCTTGATTCAACTGCCGGGTGTGGTCACAGTAGCTGCTGAACGGAAACTGCTCCAACTCGATGTAGCACTAAATTGGTAGAATAAACTTGCAGTTGTGGCAAGCAAGACAGAGACGGAACGATCGAATGAGATTCTTTCGAATGGAGAAGCCGGTAATATATCAAGCACGGATGCAGCGACTATTACCAATGACGTATTTAGTAATGGCGTTTCTTGGAACTTTCAGAAGTTGCTGTTGCCGATGGCTTGTTATATTGTTTGTATTAGATGATGCTACGTTGAATAGTTGCGATGGACTGTGAGCTGTGGATGCTATGAGTCATCGTCTATACTGTTATATTCCACACATAGCGATACAGCGTGTTGTAGCAGGAAATTGTATGTCAGGATGAGACGCATTTTGTGACGTAATTGAAATCGTCGGCGTCAAGGATGCGTAATAATCATAGGCTATGTTCGATCGATATTCCTGATTCGTTTTGTTTTTCATCTACAATTGTTATATGAGAGACAAAATGATTGATTAGAATGTGTGGAAGGATATTTGAGATCAGAATGATAAGAACTTACTTACAATCATGAAATTTGATATTTTTTTTCTATTATATAGAATAGCTGAATGTATGGACGCCATTTTGAAGCTAAATTTTTGTTTATGTGATTGGGTAAATATACTGTTGATAAAGTAACATTTAAATGTTACCGCCAAAATGTTTTATGAAAATTGGTGTACAAGATGGCGGATATTCTTCATGTTGTATGTTATCCTGATCAATTCAGAGGATTAGATCAGATTAGGTATAAAAGTAGGGGGTTAATTCATGTATTTGATATCAAAGATGTTTTTTTTATGTAATAATGATAGGTTATGTTTAATTATTTACTTATATTGATTTCCTTCTCTGTATAGACAAATTATAGTTTGTGATATTAAAGATAAGGATATTTATTTCAATAATTGAAGTTACAATACTGATAATTATTGTGGCCCATCGTAGTGGATATGAAATTTCTGTAAATGCAATATCGAAACATTGATATTTTAGTTTAGACATTGTTACAATGCAATTAACCTAAAAGTTAGAAGAGAAGACTTCTCATATTCATGTTTGGTTGGTTATTGTACGCTATTATACAAGGCTGGTATTCTAACAAAGATGTATTTCATGTCGTTCACCATTGTAAAACCTTCTGTGAATGTTCGTGTTTGTCTGGTAACTGTGCGGCATTGTATTAGTGAGGTACAACACAACTTTATGATTTCAACAGAGCATCTTTATGTATACATAGCTTGAGGAAATAAATTTTTTGGTAACCTATAATCATTGGAAATTATATTTCTTTTTATTTTTTCCATTGTCCCAAATAGTTGATAAATAAATTCTGATTAAACATCAACATCGGGTGAGTATTAATGTTCGATCAATAATCTATTGATTGGGTTATTGATGAAGTCGAAATTAGCATTTGTATTTGGTATGTGCGATGGTAAAGCCAGGTATAATGATCAAGAAGTTACGCAGTAACTTGGCTGGTAATTTGCCGACTTGGCTCCTATGTTCTTTCTATATTCGTACGAAGAGGTATCAGGAGAACATGCTCAGCAAGGAGGTGCGCAGTCGACCTCCTTGCATATTCTATACTCCTGATACCTCCTTGATACTCGGAGTTTTCGAAGTGCTTTTCGGAAACAACACCCATTCGACATATACATTGAAAATATTAGTATAACGTCATGGATTGACCGGATCAACGAAATATGAATTAGTATTCATTTTTTAAGGGATATTTAATGGATAATATGTTTAAATAGCTGGAAAATAAATGATAATATTAATTTATAGAAATTTTTATCATTACATCTAGTTTCTGATATAAACAAATTGATTAATTAACAACAATCCATGAAATTATTGTTTTTTACATGGGATGTGGCCATGGAGTCGTGAAGATTTCATACATTCAATAAAATAGGTTATGTTGATATTTATTAAATTAAACAATGTCACGATTTTATTATAAAATATGTATTATTTATAAATTTATTATGCAATTAAATATTTGTTTAACCTCAGCATTGTACGAATGATCGTATTTATTTTGGTTTATTGCATTTGTATATAACAATGAAGAAGTTACCCATGAATTTTGCTGATAATTTACCGACTTAGCTCTCATGCTCTTTCGCCGCTTATTCGAGTCGAGTATCAGGAGAGCATGCGCAGTAAGTTGGCGCGCAGTCGACCTCCTTTTATATTCTATACTCCTGATACCTTTTGATATTCTGCGTCTTCGAAGTGCTTATTGGAAACAACACTTATTCGAAACATATATCGGAAATATTATGTATAACAATCGAGAAGTTACGCAGTAATTTTTCTGATAATTTACCCACTTTATTCATATGTTCTCTTTATATTTATTCGGCAAAGTGTCAGGCGAACATGCGCACCGAGGAGTAGTTGATATACCTCCTTTCGTATTCTGTGCTCCTGATACAAATTGATACTCTGGGTCTTCAAAGTGCTTATCGGAAACAACACTTATTCGAAATATACATTGGAAATATTATATATAACACTTGAGACATAGCTTGAATCAATAAAATATGAATTGATATTCATTTTTGGAGGGGAACTCAATAAATATTATAAATAAACAACTGGAATAAGTATAATTATATTTATTTATTGATATTTTTCACATTACATCTGGTTTATAACATAAATAAATTGAATAATTAACAACAATGCACGGAATTATTGTTTTTATACATGGAATAGGAGACGTGAAGATTTTATTACATTCAATGAACTAGGTTATGTTAATATTTATTAAATTGAATAATGTTACAATTTTGTTACAAAATATGTATTATTTACAAATTTTTTATACAATTAAATATTTGTTTAACCTCAGCATTGTACAAATGATCGAATTTATTTCGTTTTCTTGCATTTATTATCATTAAATGGTAATACAAGTTTATTGACTACGATTGTTATTGATCGAACGATCATAACCCCAAAGTATTCAGTACCACTGCGAATCGCCATTGGCGCTTAATGTCAATATTCTCGATCCAATATGGCGCACTATTCTTTTATTCAAAATATCGAGTGAATAATTACAGATTTTAATTTTTTTCGTTTTTTATAAAGAATATCGGCGAGATTTAGTTTGATAAATATTTTCTAACCTCGTTTACGAAATTCTTTGGTATTCTAGACACAAATAAAACAGGAAATTTGTCATTCTTCAATTCTTCAATTCCCCAATAACAATGATAACATACAAAACAATGTTAATAACTTATTGGTAAACAATTGCCAACAATAAACAATTGATGGGAGAACTCTCGTTGATAAATAAATCAAATACTATGTGCAGCTGCTCCTAAATCAATTACAAAATATCGCACTATCACTCTCAACGTCAACATGGCATTTACAAACCGGTATTTTCTCATCACAACTACGTCAGAGCCATTAAGAATTTCCCAAATTTTTTTTTCTCCCGTTCAGTAACAGATAATACAAAATTTCCATCCATATAGAGGTCAAGGAACACCTCTGAAATTCCACCATAGCTGTAAAACTCAAATATTTATAATATAAACATTAAACAAACAATTACAACTTCAACAAAAAAAAAAAAAAAAAAAAAAAAAAAAAAAAAAAAAAAAAAAAAAAAAAAAAAAAAAAAATAAAAAAAAAAAAAAAAAAAAAAAAAAAAAAAAAAAAACCGCTTGACTGGATAAAAATAATGACTGAATAAATATCTTTACTTTTATAAAAACTTCATTCATATATCAACATCCATGAATTCAAGTTTCTCTTCTCTTCTAGAATGTTTCAATCATAAATATTACAAACAAAGTGAGAATAAAAAAGAATAATTATAACTGGAATCTACGCATTGAATGCGTCGATTATTTCATTTACAGGAACACACAATTTATCTGTAAATAAAAAAGAATAGAGAATGAGAAAATAAAAAAAAACACATGACTTTTACAGCAGGTACCAAGTTCATATCACACCAGATATATTTATATACCTGCAGTGACGTCTTCACATTCCCTTCTCCCATATTTTGTCTCCTCCACTATTCCACAGACGTCATGTCGTTTCATTGTTAATGTTGATCCACTTATAATCATTAACAAGATAAGAGAATTGAACGGTAAAATATAAATTTATACTCCAAGTTAACCATGAGACCTAAATCATTCTGGATTCTTCTATTTTCATCAGGAATATCCCCACATAATTTTTCTCTTCTCGATTACTTCGCATTAATTAACATCCATAACTCTAAAAAATTCCACAACCGGACGATTCTTCTAGAAAAGGATATTTATAAATGGTAATTTTTTTCTCTTTTATTCTTACCATCTATTCCTTTCGAACTTTCATTATTATTAAGATTATTCATTCAACATAATTTGGCATTGAAATTTGCCACGTGTAATTTAATGGGCCACGAGTCAACGACACTGTGAATTGATGAAAATTTTTTTTGTCCATTTTTATTCCCCGTTTCAAGGACATTTCAAATATTATGATAATACCTGGAACAAATAATTGTGCATTCATTATTTATAAGGATGAGGATGTTATTGTGATATTTAAATACCTGTAGATATTTAAAATCTTTATGAATGTGTGTACTTGATATTATTATCATGTCGCGTGTACTTATTATGATTTCAACCATCAAGGAGAACGTCTTTATGTATTCACGCACAGAATATTCTTGATTCGATTTTTTTTTTCCTTCACTTGACGCGCTTTTATGTGGATTTTTTTCAATATGACGACTTATCACTCTCGTCAGTCTGTAATCAAAAGTATTACAATGAAAATTGTATAATTGTTTATATAGAAATTTTTGTATTATCTAAAATGTTGTAATATATTTTTTACCTTTCTTTTCCGGCATTTTTAATTGTTGTGGCATCATTTCTATCATTGTCTGAAGAATTATAATAATATCTTCATTTTGTTTCTTCTATTTATTTATTTATTTATTTGTATTTTTATATAAAAAGATTTGTCCTTTGATTAATCTTTCGATCAAGCTGAGAATGAGATTTATTTGTTGTTTTATATAAATTTATATTCCTTCACTTGATGTGTGGAAATGATAAATTGAAATTTTTTTTCCTTTTTGAGTTTATGATGTTGAAGTTTGAAGGAAAGGTTGGAAAATAATAAAAAGGAAATTATTTCATCATTAAAAATGACTTCCGTAAAATCGAATGTGTCCTTGAACTCAATTGACCAATTTAAATAAAAAAATTCCAGAATTTTAGCAGCAAAATGATGACTGATCGAATAGTGAACATCACAATTTTTCAATAATTTTATTCTTGGCTGTAAAAATATTAAAAATATTCAACATAAATTTTTGATGGTCTGAAAAAATTTTACTTCACGAATTTGATTTTATTGTCCAAAAATAAATTACTCACCAAGAAAAAGATGAATGAGATTGTATTGATCCGACAATAATCAATCGTCTATTTGATTTGCGGTAATTTTTTGTAGTTCCCAGGTCTTTTCCTCCAAAAAGAATTAAGAGCCTCGATATTTGGTTTTATTAGAATTATTCAAGGTAAAAAATTACACGAGAATAATTCAGTGACCTAAAATTGATAGCAAACGATAAAAAAATATTACAATGCTCATCTTACAATTAAATATAATAAACTCAATTGAACTCAGAGACTTTTAAATGATGACGAAGCTCACAACTTACAATGTCAATTTCATTAATGAACTGCGCATGCTTTCATTTTATTTTTAATATTCTCAATGCATCATGAACGTTTATTAGTACATGAATGCATCGAGGTGAATCCCATGTTGAATTGTACACAGAAAACTATCAACAGCATGAGCATAAATGAAAGAAAATGAGCGTGAAACGGTTCAATAATTGCCCAAGACCGCATCATTTCAAGGTTTTCCAATAGGCGGCTGATCGGCTTTATAAAGCGTTCGCTTCACGTGAGCTCATCACAACTTGTTGGACTCTCAGACATCTTCAGTGGTTGCTTCATTTTTGTTCTATCACAAACTTTGAAGAACAAATTATCAATTTTATTCTTTCGATTATTCTTATTGAACAATTGATCGTTACTGTGTGTGATCCACTGGTGATAAATAATAAATAAAGATTCCAAAATCTTTTAATTAAATATTTAACTGTCTGTGAAAGAAGAAATTGACGGGCAAGATGTATACAAATCCATTTAATCGCAAACATTGCACAATTCGTCAAGTGTTGGATCGTTTTTTAATACCAACACGTAAACCAATTGCAAGATCAACGAGCGTTTCCAGTTCATCATCGTCATCATCAGCATCATCATCATCTTCGTTGTCAGCAGCATTTGGAATGTCTCAGTGGAAAAAAAAATGAATTGAGATAAGAAGTTAATTTTTTACATTAATGGCAAGAAATGTAAAAAATGGTTTTGATCATTTCATCATTTAATCAAATCAATGATTAATTGATAACCAATGCTGATGAGAGAATGACGTCCATGGTAGGATCGTTGTGGTGATAATTGTTGAAGAGGATGATTTTGAAAATTCATTGATGATGATGAACAATTCCAACATGGAAATTTCACCAGCAATTTGTTGCTTTCATCATCTACAATTGACGATGAGGATCAAGATGAAGAGATCATTGTTATGACGGTTATTCTCATGAAGGAAAAATAGTTCCAATTGACACCAACAGCTGATGGATATTGATGTTGAACGTTGCAACTGATGAATTTTTCGTTAGATATAATAATTGTTATTGTTACAAAATTATTGTGATCATCAATGGAATACATTAATCTATAACTAAAAAATGATAAGAATGATTGGCTGATATTGTGCAATTAATTGTTATTGTAAATTGAACAATGAAAAAATTTTTATATTGCTGATTGATTTGTCAGTATTAAAACATTTCATCATTATTGTAAATTCTCTATTTGATGTTTAAATTTTGATATGAATGAGTTGATTGATATGAGGAAAATTGTATGAAGCAATTTCGATTGTGATAAGAAATGAATCGGAATTATCAAAGTATAATAAAAATATTTAATTATAGAACAACTTGAGCTATTTATTTTGTCCTGATTAGAATTGTTACCAATAAGATAATTTTATCTGACATTCTATTTATTTTTTTGACTGAAGAAAAAAATAGTTTGATTTATATGTCAATCTTAGTGGATGAAGAAAATTGATAAACACTCATAAATTTTGTTATCATTTAGAATGCACGTGCACGATAATGTGCATGGCCATCTGACATCTTTTATCATTTATTGATATTCTATTCAATTTTTATTTTGTTGATTCATGTTGAATAATTAGAATTTGTCGTCATACTGTCGATTTTCATTCAACAATTGAATTGAGATAGTCAGTTTTTCCTCTTAATTGGCTTAATGAATTATCCAATTTTTTTTCTTTTTAATGATATATAGTAGACTTTCAGATTGTAGAACTCAGTTTTGTCAGTTATTTTTCAATTATGATTGGACCTTTTTTTTCCATAATTGATTGGAAAAAGACATTAATAATATCGGACTGATGGTCATGTTTGAGGTTACATCACGTGTTGATATTTTGTTTAATTTTTTTTTGCTGTGTTTATTCATTTTTACCAATTTATTGCGATGTCCTGGTAACCGGTGTTGTAATAATGACGTGAATTAACATTTGTGAAAATAAATGGTGTCTTATCAGTTGGACAGATTATTTTCTCCATCATCATTGGAATGTTGTTAGTGCTCTTGTTACCAACAGGCTCCAACATGTTGTTCCAAAGTAAATTAGCAACTGTAACAGTTTAAAAATAGAAAATGAGAGAGAACATAATCAGCTGGGATTTATGAATGATAACAGGGGTATCAGCCTCATGAATCCGCTGACACGATATCTCAATAACTAATTGATTGATTGATTCAAACTAAAATTTTTTAGATTCGTAATGAATTCCTCTATGTCCTGAACTAGAATTTCATCTGTTAATTGAGAACTTCTATTTTTTCTTATCGCCCAACAGTGACTTTATCATAAAATTAACCCAATTTTCTTTCCTCTTCAATTATCTGTTCCTTTTTTTTTATAGTTTATTGTTAGTTGCAAGTATAGAAGTCATTAAAATTTTCTATTCTTAGAAACTTAAGCAGAAAATACGTTTTCAAACAATGATTTGCTGAATTGAGTGTATAATCATGCAGAGTCAGCCATTTTTGTGTACACGTAAAGGAGACACTGAAAAAAAATATTATAGACAAATGTTAATGAAATTACGAGTCATGATCTGACGTCATAGAAAAACATTTTGCCTGTCTGCTATTGCGCACGTGGCATCAATCGTCAATTATATATCCATATAATTATTTAAATAATTCTTCCATTAGAAACTGTCTCAGTAATTTGTTTCTGTTACGTCTATCAGCGCCATAACGGTGGAAAAATAATTAGCATAGTTGTGGCTTTGAGAAAAAATTCGAAGCAATTCATGACCTCGATAAGTAAGTCATTCAATCGTGTTTTCAATGAATTTTTACATATTTTTTATGTCAACCATTGTTGTCTGGATTGAAATATGTTTTTTCTTCTATCTACTGTCTCGGGTCATGACATGATTTTATTTATTCTTTGATAAGTTTTTTTTTCTCGCAATCACACATCCATATCATGTAAAAGCAACGAGGAAACTATTTTTAAGAATTTCATATCTATGTAAATGTTTGATATGTTGAACTCTATCTTGAAGACTTTTTTCTTTATTCTGAGAAATTTAAATTAAAGATAAACTCCATCATACGAGACACGCGATTGTTGCACTGTGTTTGATCTTTGAATTTTCGGAGTCTGATTGGCCGGTCATTGACCAATGATATAGTGTCTCATGAACTCTTCGAGATAGGTTATCGATCTCGAAGTTCGATGTCGCTCAATTTCCGACTCGATATCGCCTTTTTCCTTAATTCGGCCACCGGAAAGTCGGATTTGCTATTTTTTCCACTTCGATATGTCGGAATATCGTTTTTCAAACTCTTGAATCTTCATTATAATCCTAAAGGTGATATAATTTCGATATCTCGAAACGACGGATTTCAGAATAACCTACAAATCTTTAGATATCGTTCGCCGGTCGTGCAGATGCCCATTTCAAATCTGCTTTATCGTGCGTAGTTCAACAGGCAATTCAATACGCAGAAAAACCGCACGAAATCGTTGAAAACGAATAATGAAAAGTTTAAAAACAAAAAAAACAATTTACCGAGTGCGTGGCCTTTCTGACTAAAATGGAAACAATCATAAGTAACCATATTAGAATCAAGGGGTGGTGCTGTGCGTGGATCTGAATTTGGTGCGTTGAAAACCGTCATAAAAGGCTGCAAAACCACCGTAAAATCTTCTGTGGTGTCATATCTAAGCAAAAAATAGAAAGAAGAAATCAAATTAGTTTAGCATAATCCAATTCCATTTACTAATTATCTAATCAATTCAATTTTTCTCTACTCAACCAGAATTATTTTCTATTTTACCTTTCTGACGCAATTAGAGCTTTCACTGCCTGTTGATAAAGTATTGCCATTTTAGACGCGGTGATATCAGGTCTATTCCCTCGATGCAAACACGCACAATATAGTGGATGAAGTAGATTACACATCGTACTACGATTCACTCGTACCGAAACAGTCACATCTATGACAAAAGAAAGAAAAAGCAATGAAAATTAAATAACCAGTTTCATCTTCTTTATCTTTCTTAAATCATCAACGCCCATGGTTTAAAATTGCCCATCAATTCAGGTAGTAAAAGCATGAATAATTGAATAAGAACAATTAGAATTTTGTTAATTAGAATGAAAAGTTAATCATTCAAATTCGACTTTTATCTGTTGCATTATAGTTGCCACAGTCGTTGATGAATTCAATTAATTCATATGCAGTTTTATCTAATTACATTGACAAACCTATTGTTGGCACCAAATTGATTAATGTTCTCGGTAATGACACTCTCAAATAATCCAATGCACGTCTCAGATGCAGAGCATATTTCATAGGAGAGAATTCACGATAATTGTAACATTGAGCTGAGCAAATGTCGTTAGCACCGAAAAATATTGTGATTAATTTCCAATGATTTTTTATATCTATATTGGGATTATTTTTCATTCGTCTGACGAGAATTTTAGCTTGATGAAGAGCATCTTCAGTTGCTGCAACTGGATATGCAACATTTAATCCAGCTTTTGATGAAATAAATTCACCAGTACCAGTTGCATAGCCAGTTAAATTCCTGTTGAATTCCTGAAATATTTTTACCATATCAGTTATAATGAAATACGGAAATTCATTTTCAATTGTTTAGTTACTATTCAATCTTCCTATGAATTGTATTAATAATGGCGTTATTCATCTGTGTTCAATTAATTTTGCCGCATTCAATTACCTTAATTAAGTTGGGAATTGTAAAATATTTTCTCCAATCTTCTTGTCCACCTGCACACCAACTTACACCTCTCGCTTCAATGAATGTACCAATTGCAAACTCTTCTAGTGCACCACTAGCTGCAACTAATGAATCACCAAGACCTCCAATGACATCAATATCACCTGGTCGAAGGCGATGAACACTTTGAGGTGATTGTTTCGACCTATGGGTGAAATCGATTGATAAAAATGATTAATAAAACAGAAAAGATAAAACCTAAATTTGTTGAGCAAGAATTGCAACAATTTTAAATAATTTATAATGAATGCTGAATATACAATATTAAATCATTGTGCTGATTTGAACAATTATTAATTATTAAATTATTTGTTTACCTGCCGATTGTTGTATCACATGGAAATGGAATTATTTTCGAAATACTTCTTTGTCTCCTGACATTATCTCCAATTTTTGGGAATAATATTTCATTGTAATCACGTTCATTCTACAATCAGAAAAGAAACTAAACAATCATTGATAACATAAATGATATTAATAACAATTCGATTTAATATTAATAATAATAAATTAGTATGTTAGTGTTTGAGTTTGAATATGGTAACGAAATAACAGTTTGAATGGTTCCCATTTAATAGGTCAATTCAATGCACGTTTGTGCGAGTTTGTGCTTGCTTTCTATCTGTATATAAAATTCCAGTCTCACATCGCGAAAACAATTTTATTATTATTCGAATAATAAATCTTCATCGAATTCCAATGAAATAAAATAAGTTAATAATTATTTTCATATAATTCTTCCCTATCACAATTTCACTTACAAGTGAAATAAAATTAATTCTCTGTTAATCTGCCTCAAATTAAATTTCGCACTGATAAAAACTATTCTCCCAATTGTTCTTATAAACAATTGCTTAAAAACATTAAATAAATAATGGAAGAATTATATTCTTTCTAATCAGAAAATCATCGCTCAATTATTTATATAAAATTAACTTCCAATGTTACCAAAAACTCATTTGAATCACTGTGTTAATTCTCATTCCGCGTTTTTCTTGACTTAATGAATAATAAAACTAATTAAATATTAACAATACATTGCAAAATTCTCTTACCCTACTTCCGGCTATAAATAATTTTCGTATAAAAGATTCCATAAATGTTTGTGGCATTACTTGTGGTACGATAATAACGACTAGGGAAATTAACTTTGTAATGTGCCGCATCTTCACTTTCTATTGCATATATTATATAAAACATGTACATATAAATAAATATATTTATATATATAGATATGTACATGTATTTGTACATATATTTATGTGAACGTGACGTATATGAATAGATTGCAAACCACAGTCAAGAGTTACTCTCGTCGTGTCGATAATTGATCACAGTGACACTTTCATTCTCATATGATGATGAGAATTCGTGAGTCCTTCAAATCACTTCTTGAAAAGAAAAGAATAAACAATTATCAATTAATTAATCGGATGAGTAAAGTTAAATAATTAAATTAGTAATATAAAGAAGAACTGAACAAATTTGATGGAATATACAAATCAATGATATGACAAATAAATTATTTTAGATATTTAAATTGTTGTTGAAATAAATTTTTTTTTAGTACATGTCACACTGAGAGATGACTTCGATGTTCATATTGAGTGACATTGTCAATTCATCTCAGGAATTTCCCATATTTTCTAGTGTTTATTTTGTATTGCACATTATGTTTGCAATATTTGTTCACTTGAGAATTTTTTCCTGGCTTTTGTATTTTTAAATTTCGCTCTTCTGTCCTGCTATTTTTTTTATCCTTTCTGGTTCTTTTCCTCTTATCGAGATGAATTTGTGGAGAGAGTGATGAATATGTCGTTGATTTGTTTAGAAAGTTGGCGCTGTGGGAATAAATAAAATATGAAAAATTAATTATTGAGTTTGCAATTTTATAGATTATGTGAGTTTTCATTTGTTTATTTAGCTCTTTTTTCTATTTGTTATTGTTATGGGTGAGAATTGGAAGAGATAACAACTATGAATGAGATTAATTTATGGAATGAATGTTCACGATTGGTAGGAAAGAAGTGAGAAAATTCGCTAGCCCAAAAATGACATAAAACCCAAAATTTCTATTTCTCCCATAAAAAAATTCTATAAATGAAATTTCATAAATCCCCAAAGCACAAATAATAAATGATTATCTCACAAATAATACAACATTTTAATAATTATTACATAAACTAAATAAAAACCACAAAATTAACTGAAAAAAAAAGAGAGAAAAAAACTGCCCAAATTAGTTAATTAAATGTCTCCATTTTTTTTTTGGTTTCCATTTCTCATATTCAACTTTCTAAATGACAATTTATCAATTAATAAAATCCATGGGGTTGGAGTGGGGAGCTTTGTTCAAGATCGGGGTCGTGTCTGTGTATTAACTCAACTCACACACGTTCACAATGTCGTTTGCGATTCGATCATTCACCTATACATATATTATTACTTTCCCTGCCAAGGTCCAAGTTTTATTCAAGACAGATAGAGAGAGAAATGCGGAAATACGTAACTTTTTATAACATATCGGAAATAAAACTCACACATACTCCCCCCCTTCTTAAATAAATACATAACAATCCACCATTAAACATTTACCATAAATAAATTATATAATAAATAACGCAAAAAAAAATTACACTCGACCTCTAATAAATTGAAATAATTACCTTCACCTTCAATTATTTTTCTTATCTTCCTCTCTTACTCGATATTCATCCCTCTACTTTACATCCACTCTTTATGAAGTAATTAAACATAAATATTCAAATAACTAATACAAAATAAACACAAAAAAAAAAATGGAAATAATTTTAACTCTTTTTTTCTTCCGTTTTTGATTTGTAAATTAATTTTTTCCTCTTTCACTAATCAATTGTTTATTTTTTTCTCTTTCACGTTCTTTGATGTATTGAGAGAGTTTATGGCAAGCACACACGACAAACTTCAATGAACGCCAGTTAAGAACTAAAAGTCGCAACGATGTATCACCATCATCATATAAGCGAAGTATATTCGCATATATCCCCCATCATTTTTATTTTCTATTTAACATATTTACTTATAATGTATATATATATATATATATATATAAATTATTTTTTATGTATATGTGAATTGTTTATTTGTGTGTGTAACCAATCACTGAGGCAATTTTGTATTCTTACAGAGTGACATAAATTGCAAATTGTGTGTGAGTTTATCGTTTTGTATTTTTCGCACGCACAAAGTGTTGTACGTGAGTAAGAGTGAATTATTTAAACGCCAATATTTATTTTTGTGGGGGATTGGATGGAAGGGGAGAAGATGAGTAGAAAGAAATAGAAGGAATGGATAAATGATTTTATGTATGGGACATTGTGGAACTTTGTTAAGTTGATGGTGGGAAAAATGGTGAAGATTTTCATGAGGATTATTTTAAAGTGACTGAGTTGATTAATTTTCTCGGGTTTAGATATTAGTTTTTGGTATTTCCTTTTATGGTTGTTCGATTAGTCAGCGTTTTTCTGGTTGGATAGACTGGTTGATGATGGGGATTGTGATGTTGGGACCGGAGATATTTTTGATAGAAGTTGTGATAATTTTTTGAGAGTTTGGAATGAAAAATTGGGGAGGAAAGAAATTGATTTTGAATTTTTTTTTAGGGGAGAAATAATGAAAGATGTTTATGAAAGATGTCAAATGAATGCAAATTGATTGATAAGTAGAAAAAAAAATACGAAATAAATTTTCAAGAAATAATTTTTAATGAATGTTAATAAAATTCATAGTAAAAATATTCCAAATTACTTTCTTCATCTGCCTTGATATTTATTTCTTTTTTTCACACAATTTTAAATTGAATAATTACATTACAATGTTTACCACTGAATACAATTTCACTGGCAACTAATTTCACTTCTATTCCCATGATTTACTTCGAATAAGTTACGAGTGAATAAAATGAAATAAATAACTTAAGACGAAGAAGAAGAAACGTAAATAGAAAAAGAACAAGTCATATTTCTCACTAACAGTGACGATGAGAAATGATTGAGAAAAATTGAATAGACAGAATATTAGATAGTGAGATAGAAGAGGGGAAAAGAACATTCCCCATATTCCAATGATTTGTAATTTTCCTTGTCCTTTATAAATCATTTGTTCATTTAAGCTCTGGCAATTCCAATTGCATTCAATTAAATTCTTATAAATATTTGAAGTATTTATTTGTTAATGGAAGAACCGAAATTAGAGCAGAAAAAAACCATTCAAATAATAATTAAAAATATTGCTGTACTTGAAATCCCAATATAAAACATTAATTCATATTTAATTTCATTTACTACGTCATCTATCAAAAAAATTCAATGTGATTTATACTGTCAATATAAAAAACAGTTCACTGCCTAGTTTCTCGTATTTTCCTTCCCCTTTCTTAGGTGTTTATTTAAGGTCTGGTGTTGAGACATGATAAGATTTAATTTTTCCTCAAGTCATAATGCGTCTGAACTGTCCTATTTTATCATTCACATTTCGTAGAATAGATCATTGTCGTCAGAATAATGATTTGCATTATACAGAATTGAATTTTGAAATAGATATTCGTGAATGATAATATATAATAAACGGATTGAATGAATATTTGACCTATCATAAAATCAACAACGTTTGAATGTTTCAGAAATTTTTAAATCAAATCGATGCATTTACCTTACAAATATTTTATTCAAATATTCTCAAGTTATTTCGAAACATTTTCAATAGATTATTTACTGACGTGAATCCAATTGTTATGAAGGTTAAAAGGTCTCCGTGGTAATGATATTTCGTGAAAATATTTTCATGATAATTGTAGTGAGGATTATTTTCAATGGATGATAAAATTCGATTTTTTTTTTCTTTGGGAAATATTTGATAAGATTAAATATTGATGACATATACTATTTTTATTCTTTAAGTAATAATGATAATAAACGAAGAATTTACTCCAAGACGCAGAAGACACGAAAATGTAGAAAAATATTATTTAATTTATTTGAATGAAGAAAGAATTGATCCATTTCGTGCTAAGTATGATTAGAAATTATAATAATACAAAACTAGAGAGAAATGATTATAATAAATTAATCACACAAAATTCCAAACAATCCTCGAACCAACCAGAACAATACTAAACAAAAATAATTCACAAAAATTCAAATGAATCATTAATAAAATCTCAACTCCTCATCAACTGAACCATCAAATTAATATTTCAATCCATTTCATCACCTAATGTCAGAGATTGCTTTGTGAAAAATTAACTGTGCACACGTCATTTTCTGATTGCATCATTCAAGAAAAATATTTACTGTTGATCTTTTCTACCTCAGTGATTTCCACGTAATTCAACTTCAATTTACCAATTATTTATATAACACCCCGAAATCCTTTCATGCCGACTCATTCTCGCCTAGTCACTTCATTCACCTAGTTGTGGCGATTACTCATTATGAGAAAGATAAGATAACTTTAAAAAAAAAATGAAATACATGTATACACATTGATCTCATAACAAAAATATTTCACAATCTTACGCATATCATTCACATTTTATCAATATTTCTTTCTACTTCACAACAAAAATATTTATCATGAGGTCGAACCGGATCGTGGATTTATTGTTATTCTGAAATAACGAAAACAAACAAAAGAGGAAGAAGAATTGTAACAATCGTTCTCGAATTAATATTAATTGTTAAACATTTATATTGTACTCATTCTCTATATGATACTTTCGTTTATCATCACGTGATGTAACAATCATGAGAATAGAGAGAAACAATAACAGCACATTAAGTAAAGTTTATCATTATCATAACATTTTTTGAATTAAACATTATTAATATTTTACCACTGCTCTATAATACATCTATAAATTATTTTCGTTTCATTTGCACAATTGCAATGTAAGTAAAAATGTAATCCTGACCCTTGACACAATTTAATCTGCTTTATACAGAGAAAAAAAGTTTAAGCCTTTTTTTACTACTTATTGAAAAAGGAAGTAAAAACAGGGAATCAAATCTGGCTGGTTACGT
This sequence comes from Meteorus colon, assembly GCA_030523085.1. NCBI lineage: Eukaryota > Metazoa > Arthropoda > Insecta > Hymenoptera > Braconidae > Meteorus > Meteorus colon. The sequence goes on along the minus strand of JAPYZH010000236.1, from coordinate 181,292 downwards.
AAATTAATTTCCAAAAAGTTTTTGTACTGTAAATGATTGTATACAAATGATAAAAATTTTTATGCATAAATGAAGAGAGAGCAAACAGAATTTAATGGGTGTGTTAGTTGTTGAATTTATAAAACACAATTAAGTGTATTTCAAAGTCGGTCATATTCTCAGTTATTCTTCTTTCACTCCTCATCTTCCTCTACATCTCATTTTTCCTTGCATATACTTCCCAGAATTGTAAAACAACACAATCATCAGCATTGACGCAATAAAATCCACACGCGCATTAATTTTTTGTTTGAGATAAACAAAATGAAACGAAAATGAAAAATAAAATGATAGATAGTGTCACATTTCTCCGACAACATTTTAGACGTGAATAATGAATTTGCAGTAATAATATTCTTTTCTGTAGTGATAGAATTAGGAAATATGTTTGAGTTAAATTTCAACTACTCATAGTGAAAAAATTCTACCAATATTCCCATTGTCATTTGCTGAGATTTGAAAAATAAATTGCATGAATTGACAATTCATAAATTCTTTTATCACATATAATTCAATTTCCAATTCCTTTTTCAATAGGTAACATTTCTCATTTTGAAGTTCATTAAAATCAAATTTTGCTTTATCTTTTTATCACTTGAGACATAATCCAACAATAACGAATGAGGAAATGATAAATAACCCCAAATATGTTATTAATGAGTGATCTAGTCAATTTCTAGAATCTAAATGTGCATTCTTACCTGGAATAATTAAACTCATTACAATTTTTTCCGATTACACTACATTGTTCCAAAGTCCATTCATCATTAATACCTTTACTAATTACCCCGTTTCCATCCGGCTGATTCAAACTGCTCAACAATCAAAACAAAATGGGAGAATGTTGAATGAAGCTGAGCTCTTCACTCATCGATTATCGTATTTCATTGACGTCACGCATTTTATCGATTTAAATCTCACGAAAATCGAATTCCAATATTCCTTTTTCAACTCATTGTTTAACTCCATTATCCCAAACATCTTTATTAAAAAATTGTAGCGTCACTGCAAACATCAACAACAAAACATATAATTCATACAACATTTACAATCGCATAAAATCATGGAATTTATTTGTCCCCACGTAATTATTGCATAATGTTCAATTTTCAGATGATGCGACGCTTCTAACCTCATTATCAATTCTCAATCATCAATCAATAACAATAAACAATGAGTACACTACAACAAATCAAACAAAAACGTATCGGAAATCCCAAACAGCGACTGATAATCGCATTTTCCTCAACTCCCAGTTTCGAGGTTATACAACGTCTCTAAACTCCGAATTCTCACAAAACAACTCCGCTAATCGAACCATAACCTAGCAATAACAACAACCAACGAGTTATCAACAAAAAAATAATAATAAAAAAGAATCACATCATCATAATGATAATCGCGATAAAATTTTGAATTGTGTATCATTACCCACCAACCAACCACCCAACATTGTATATATTCACGTGACTAACAAAGATAGCCGAATATGTCCGAATTCTCAAATCGTGAATACCGAGGTTATAAATACTCGGTTCACATTTGCGGGGAGCCTCTTTTACATCCGACACGCGCTCTCGCTCGAAGTGGTGAGAATTCACATTCGTTGGCGACCGTTGCTCAGTCGAGTCATATTGTCCAACGTGGGCTCAACACCAACCTCGTGCTGCAGCGAACAACACGAAAATTGTAAAAGAGGAAGGAAAAATTAAGACGCCGACGCAGGACATAAACATCAAGTAAAACCTAATCAATTTTTAATCAACAAATATCAGCAACAATAACAACAACAACGATAAATAATCGTGTGTTCATGTTTGTGTGTACATTTATCAAACACAATATTTGTGCGTCCATTTGCCAACCACGATATTAAAGAGAGGGCGAGAAAAAAAACGTGATCGAGACCCGCGTGAGTAACGTTTTATTATATAAATAAATATTTACTTTTCGACTGAGTTGATAATAGTGTATTTATTGATAATTTTTTGGTTTTTGATCAGTTGGATTCATTCAAATTCATATACGAAAGATTAAACTAATAGTGAAAACGAAAATGCCGGAGACAACCCCACATCACATTAATGGATATGCAAATGGACATGCGCCACCTGAACTCAAACAGGACTGCATGTTTCTATTCACATCGGAGTCTGTTGGCGAGGGACATCCAGGTATGATTCGTTATTACAATTATTTTATCTCATGATTTTGTTGTGTGAATTGTTGTTTGTATGTTTCAATGCATTCTTTCATCATTGTTGAAGTCGTTTTCTTTTTTTCTCGTTGCTTTTGGAGTACGCCATTGTACCTCGTGTATCAATGTTGGAGTTTATTTGTGTGTGCCGATGAGGGGGCTGACGCAATACGAGTCGATCCAACACAATGATATTTTGTAGCTGCGTGCGCACGCGCTTCGTTCTCTTTTTCCGTTAAAATTTTTGTTAGAATTTTGTTTCGGCTATTGTTAATGCCGGTTTTACGATTTTTTTTTATAGGGTTTTCACTGTTTGACATTCGTTGGCTTCATGGGATTTTGGTTATAGAAATTCCGGGTGGAATTTTATTTATGTTTGTTTATAAGTTCGGTTATTTATTTTTTTATTTTCGTTTCTTTAGAATATTAGAATTTTATATGGTTCATGTGGAGATGTAATTCTATTTATGATTGATTGATGACATCAAAGAGTTGTTAATAAAATGTTTTTTCCACTTTCACAGATAAAATGTGCGATCAAATTAGTGATGCAATACTTGACGCGCATTTGGAGCAAGATCCAGATGCTAAAGTTGCTTGTGGTGAGTTGTTCATATTTCATTGTTGTTTCTGTAGTGCAAAATTGTTTTATTTGATTTTTATATTCTGTTAATTCGATTGATTTATTTTGTTTAATTATGTGAGGGATTCGTCTCCAAATCTTCTGTATTTCTCGCTGTGGCCACGAGTTTGCATAGAATTCAATCAGAGGATCTGATAACGTTAATGAATTCTCATCAATTCTAATATGAAGATAAAAAATTTTATTTCACATTATGAATAAATTGATAATTATAAAGATTGATAGATTTTATCTTCGCTATGGTAATGACGGAAGTAATTAGGTTCCATTTAACTTAATGGAGAAAATTGGACTGATAAAACAGAAGAAATTACTGATGAATTCAAATTCCATGATAATTTCGTAATATTTTCATATGCTAATTGATATCTTTTTTATTCACAGAAACCGTGACAAAGACGGGGATGATTCTCCTGTGCGGGGAGATAACATCTAAAGCCGTTGTTGATTATCAAAAAATCGTACGCGAGACTGTCAATCACATTGGCTATGACGATTCATCCAAAGGTAAAATTCAATCACCAGAAATGAAAGCAATGTCTTTTTGTCTTCCATTATTATTATCAATTTTTTTCATACATGAACTAGAATGAATTCAATATTTTGTGATTGATAGATAATTGGCACTCGATGATGTTCAATTAGTATTTGCTACTCTTGATCGCCATGATGTGAACAAATAACTCTGAGAGTGTCAATTCATTATTTATTTGTTCGATTTATCATGTGGCTGTCCTTAGACATTCACTGTACTATTTATCCATTTTTTCTTCTATCAATTATCAGCATATCAAATCAGTCATTCTGCTTGACATTCTCATGATCCAGTATAAATTGTATGGTAACATATTTTATTATTACGGAATTTAAATTTGCATAAATATCCTTATCAAAAACGAGAATTGAAGATACTAAAAGGTCGCGTGCTATCAATAATTAAATACACAAAATTATGAAAAAGTGCAATATATAAAACTAAATGAGGGATGAATATATAAAAATGGTGATGGACAGGATTTGATTGGCGAACATTGAACCTTTTGGTGGCTATCGAACAACAATCACCAAATATTGCTGATGGGGTTCATACTGACAGAGAAGAGAAGGACTTGGGCGCTGGTGATCAGGTATCATGATAATACAAATTGAAAAGAGCAAAAGAAAAATATATGAATATCCAAAAGAAAAAAAGAAAAGAAAACAAAAGAACAACCCTAACAGAGAAACAAAGAGAAAGTTTCATAATTATTCAAAAACTCACCACACCATTCAACTCCGTCGACCAGTTGATTTTATTTGATGAAAAATTGTGAATGAGATCATGAGAACATAAATAGCGATCGAATATTATAGGAATGAAAGTATAATAATATGATAATTATTTATATATATTTGTGATAGGTTAGGCAAACATGACGACCGTGATCAGAATTAATTATTGAATATTGTTATTGCTATGTTTATGAATATATGTGAACAATTATTTTATGGCGGATACAAATTCCAACAGGTTTTGACTACAAAACGTGCAATGTGCTATTGGCAATTGATGCCCAATCGCCAAATATCGCGGCGGGTGTTCATGTGAATCGCAATGATGAAGAAATCGGTGCTGGCGATCAGGTTAATTGATGATTTATGTTTTAATTGAAAGTAGTTGTTGAATTAACCTGTAGTTTATATTGTTTTCTTCTTTATTATCAGGAAGGTATTCTCATTTGATGATCTCGAAGATCTTGAAGTTGGGTTTTTCGAGGGAAAAGATTTAAAAAACACAAGTGGAAACGAATCGTATTTTGGTTAGCACTTGAAACATGAGAATACCTCTTGATTCTATTTTTGTTTTTCTGCACTAATTGTTTCCATCTTAGATCCGTCATCTTAAGATGATTTCAATGTCTTACTTTTTCGATTTTTCTCGTATTTATTGGTGTTGCGTAGCGAATTTTTACTCTCAACACGTTTTTATTTTCTCATTCTGTTTTCGTTAATTTCAATTCTTATCATCTCATACTCTACATAAATTTTAATTATTTACTAACAATAACTGTGCTGAATTCAATTTCGTAGTTAGAATTATTTACTATCAATCTCTTTATCTGTTTATTGAACATTGGTGTAGGTATTAATAGAACGTTACAGCATTGTATTAATGATCTCATCCGAACGCCCAGTATGGTGATGGTAATTTCTAATAATTCAATGTGTGTACATGAAGAAATATTCTGAAAAAAAAATCATGTTTCAATTATGATAAACAATTTCACAAACTTGCTCTCATATGCACTCATCAATATTGTTTTTGGAGAACAAAATTTACTTCGTAACTTTTAGTTAATGACATCAGGTGACTGGGAAGCCTATAAACTAATAATTCCATACAAAATTTAAACTTTGTAAAATATTTTCCAGATTGTCTACTCTATTATTTCCAATGATTCTTCTCTGCTCTGTACTGGCACGTTGTCAATTGTATTTTTTCTTTTTTCTTTTTTCTTTTTAATGTAAATATCCTTATTGTTTAGCTTATTGTAAACATTCATTTTTGGTCTGTTCAATTATTTATGTATCTATTAAATCTATTTTTGCCACTCTAAGATAATTATTATAACATTAATAACTTTTTTCAATATAAATCTTAGGGTTTGATGTTTGGTTACGCAACGGATGAAACTGACGAGTGCATGCCATTAACTGTTGTATTGGCGCACAAATTGAATGAAAAACTCGCTGAATTGAGGCGAAGTGATGAATTATGGTGGGCACGTCCCGACTCCAAAACGCAGGTGAATAAAAAAATAATAGCCATTAAAAACTTAGACGCAAAATGACTCAGAATAAAATTTACTAATTTTTTTTCTTCTCTTTTTTCATGATCCGTTTCATCTATTTTCTCTATTCGGTGAATATCAATAGGTTACTTGCGAATACAGAATGGAAAATGGTGCTTGTGTACCTGTACGAGTTCACACAGTTGTTGTGTCAGTTCAACACAGTGAAAAAGTTTCACTTGATGAATTACGTCGGGCAGTTATGGATAAAGTTATTAAGGAAGTGATACCAGCTAAATATATGGATGATAAAACTATTTTCCACGTTAATCCATGCGGCAATTTCATCATTGGTGGACCACAGGTACAAAGAAAAATTTGGAATCGGAGGAAATTTGATTGATTGTTTGGAGTAGACTATTTTTTATCGAACTAATTTATTCAACATATTTTATTTCTCTTTTGAAAAACAATTCTATTGAGGGATGTATTGATAGGTAATTAATGAGAAGGTTACGGTGAAAATTGTGCAAAATTTTCTTTTCTGTTCTACTTCTGATATAAGAAAATATCGGAATTAATCACGGTAATGAAACTATGGCGCATGGAAATCTCGAGAGATCATGTGATTCGGATGAATTTTGTATAATACGTCTTGTGGCTTGTTAGCTCAATGACAGTGAAGCAGACTGGGCCTGCAATGGTTCCAGGTTCAGGTCCCCCTTCAGGGGAAAAATATTAATTTTCTCCAGTCAACTCAATTCACATGTTTTTATCCAATAGGAATATCAGTCAACTTAATCCGATTATTATAAAGTAGCTATGCGAATTATTGTCAGTTAATTGTTTAAATAATTGTGTCACTTAATGATGTGTTTGACATAGTATTTGCTACTCTTGATTGCCATGATGTGAACAAAAAACTCTGAAAGTGACTGAAAATTATTCTTTTATTGATTTCATCAAATTCATTTATTACTTCTCCATTTCAATATTTTATTTTTCTGAAGCTATTTTTGTCTTCTGTTTGATTTTCATTTGGGAATTCTTTGATCATATGAAATATAATAGAGGAGGAACTGGTAGCTCTCAAAGATCAGTCAAATTTCATTGCAAATGTGTTTATCAGTTGATTAATAATGACAATTTTTCATTCGCTAATTTGTGTCCTACTTTTTTAGAGTGACGCAGGTCTTACTGGTCGTAAAATAATCGTCGACACTTATGGCGGTTGGGGTGCGCATGGTGGTGGTGCATTTTCCGGAAAAGATTTCACCAAAGTCGACAGATCTGCAGCCTATGCTGCTCGATGGGTTGCCAAATCTCTCGTTAAATCAGGCTTGTGCAGGCGCTGTTTGGTACAGGTTTCCTATGCGATTGGCGTCGCAGAACCTTTGTCAATAACCGTTTTTGATTATGGCACATCGAAATTATCTCAGAGTGAACTTTTGGGAACAATCAATAAAAATTTCGACTTGCGACCAGGAAAAATAGTCAAGTGAGTATGAAAAATCAATTCGTCGTTTTTGCACGATTTCACTTTTCAAAATACACAATAATAATCATTCTTTCAATTTTTTTCTTCTTCACAGAGAATTGAACTTACGCCAACCAATTTATCAACGTACCAGTACGTACGGCCATTTTGGACGTGATGGCTTCACCTGGGAACAGCCAAAACAATTGATCCTCGATTGATGAGAGAGATCTTGATTAATTCCAAACTAAAAATTTAAAAAATGACAAGACAAAAGTAATAAAAAAGTAAATCCCCTATCGGGAAGGTAAAAAAAAATGAAAACACAAAGAATCGACAGAGCAAAAAAAAGAAAAATAAACAAACAAAAGTAACAAATAATGAAATAATTGATAATTATATAGAGTGTGAGAAAGAAACTGGAAATCCAAACCCATTCAACACACGAAAGACACACAGACATTATTACCAAAAAAATGAGAAAAGAAAACAAACAAAAATTAATAATAATCTGCATGTAAATTGAATTGCTCCGAGTAATTTTATCTGTTTAATCTCGTTGACCAAACTTATCATAAAAATGCAAAACATATAAATCATCGCATTTTATCTCTCATCATTTGTTTTAATATGTACCATATATATAATTATTAATAATGTATTATAATTATTTGTTTTAATCCATACTTCGTTTTTTTATATATACAATTGACTCAGAAAGAAAGAAAGGAGAAAATAACTGACAAATTTATAATTACTACGGAGCAATTGATGAATTGAAATCGCTTTTATTATGCCCGTTATAATTTTTTTTTCTTCTCTTTTTTTCTTTCATTCATACACGGCACAATACATATATATACATAAATATATATATATATATATAAATATATATGTTCATGTATATTTACAATTAATTGACACACGTGAAAATGTGGAAGAAAACAAAATAATAAAAGGAGAAAAGGAAGAAGAACCACCAATAAATTATCCGTGTATTTTGTGATCCCCTGGACTGAATGATCAATAATTGTGTAGTATATTTTTTAGTGCTCTTATATACGAGTTTTAGGACGGGGAGAATGTACCGAAAATTAATTGATAATTGAATTGAAAAATCATGTGAAATACTGTGAGATAATTTTTGCTTTATTTCTTTCTTCTGTTTGCCAATTAATCAAATGCAATTATATGGTTGAATTTGAATTATGTAAAAATGAATTAACTTGTTAATTAATGTTGTAGTGAATTTAAAATGAATGAAGACCGTGAAAAAATAGTGATTTTACCCGTGTATTAGAAATTAAGAGGAGGAAAAATGAAAAAATAGTGACGGAAAGAAAAGTGATTTGCCATAAAATGATTGATAACAGATTTATTAAGAGGAAAAATTGACCCATTTCAAATTTGTAATGAAAGATGCATTTTTATTTTTTCTTCCTCAATTATTAGAACATTTTCATTTCTAATTATTATTATGTATATTATTATAAACATTGGCGATGATAAATCCAATATAATATCTGTAAATCTGAAGAAAAAAAACACAATCTGTTATACAAATTAAGTGACAAAAAAATATCCCCAAATGGAAAACAAAATAATGTTATTATTTTTTACCCATATCAATTTTCTTTCACTCCAATTTCAGACCTTTGTCATCATCATTAGCAAGAACACAAAATTTACATTCAGAATCAGGAGTCTCAAAGGAAAGAGAATTCCTTTTCAACTTTATCAACACAAATAGAAAAATTCTTTATCCAATTTTTGTAACAAAAAATTTTCTATTTCAACTTTACATTCACATCGAAAATTGCTACAGAAACAAAATTTCATTTACATTCTCTTCAGTGACTTGGAATAAAGGAAAAATCGAAGTCCGAGAATTATAAACGAAATAGATTTCCATTCACTGTGACGGAATATTGTATTTTACACAAACGGGGAAAACTCTAGAGGAAAAAAATGAAACATTTTCAATGAAAAAAAAAACCTGTGAATCTACAATCGCTATTACAATCATTAGCATCGTCGATTCAAGTCCACAATACAATAAAAATCATAATCTAAGCCTGTATACAATGGCTAAACATATATTTATTTATTTATATATATATAAATATATATATACGTGTAATATGATTAATATGCACATAAACATTGCGAGCAAAAGAATTAAATCATGTTACTATCCTGATTGGTTACTAATTTTTTGTATTTTTTTCGTCGCTTTTATAGCCCTCCAACAATAGAAAATTTAAAGTACCTATTTAAATCTTATTTACAATAAATGCATTGCATTTATTCCACTTGCAATATTTACTGACCAATTACCCAATTTTTTTCCCACATCGTCATTTGTTCATTTAATTATTCGTTTTCCATTTATATCTCTTATTACTTTTATTTTATGTGCATAGTACAATATATTTATCTGTTTAGTAGGTGTTCATTCGTGTGTGTTTGTGATTTTACTGTTGAAATATAAACTTGACGATTAATAAAGAGGAAACGAAAAGACAAGAGAACAAATTCAGCATTGAAAATCTTTGATATAGAAAAAGAAATAATTATTCTCTAAACACTTGATTATCAAAATGTTCTCAATTTTTTTCCTCTTCTTTACACAGAACTTATTTTTTTTTATCGACATTGTTTTTCAACCTGGAAAACCTTGCGTTTCACGCCATTTTACTTTTGCCACAATTATTTATCGATTACAATTTACAAAAAGAATGAATAAAAATGAAAGGAGACAATTGAAAAAATAAACTTTTTTTTTTTGAAAATTCTTACGATGAGAAAACAAAATAAATTTTTTCTTGTATCAATGAAGGATATGGAGAAATTATAAACAGAATATGAATTTTTATTTCTCGTTCTTTAGTTTTTATCAAATTTGAATAGTAATCAACGAAAAGAAAAAGAAAGATTTTGTTACTGTCGAATTGTCTTAACAAATCTAAATTTTTTTTTTCATTCAATCGAAAAACGAACGTTTGAATCTATTTTTTTCAATTGGTTTTCTTTCATTAATCCAAGGAAGAATCATCATTCTCTGCATTCTCATCGTAGCGTCTGTCCTCAATTCTTTCTCTGCTAATTCATGAATTCAATTCGTCAATATTTATATTTATCATTATTTCTTTTACTTATTTGTTCAATATGTCCTCTTGTTTATTTTCTTTCGATTCAATTTTTGCTTACAATGATTTTGGTGCGTGAATACGACTGTGTCTGAGTAATGAACTTTTATCGGTGAATGATTTTTCACACTCAACGCATTTATACGTTCTACCAGTGTGTGTTACCAAATGTCTACTCAATCCAGAAGCATGACAGAATGCCTTCGGACACAATTGACAATGATGCAATTGAATATCATTTGGATCAAGTTTTTGATGGCGTCTCATATGAACTCTCAATGCTTCACGTTGAGTAAAACTCTTGTCACAATCTTGACATTGGAAGGGTTTTTGTCCTGAATGGGTCATTAAATGACGAAGGAGAATTTCCTTCTGGGCAAATGCACGATGACAAATATTGCAACCAAACGGCTTTTCACCTATAAAAGAACAAAGAATTATTTAATATCAAACACAACAAATATAAATTATCGATTCAATCGTTAAGAACTAAAAAATATGAATCTATAAAACATCATCAATCTTCTCCCTTCAATCAGACCCACGAATATTTTGAAGATTGAAACAGAGCTGTAGAACAACTCCGAATAAATAAATAGGAACAAAAACAACAATTACCAGTATGTGTACGCTCATGTCGAATGAGAGCTGACCGAGTTGGAAACCATTTTTCACACGCTTGACAAGTGAATCCACGCTGAGTTGAATGGACAGATTGATGACTCTTTAACATAATGCGTCTAGTGAATGCCTTCGGGCATTTATCGCATTTGAAAACTTTCATTTCTTCGTTCCCATCAACAATAGTTTCTTCAACAGGTTGTAATTTCATAGATTCAGTTTGTCCACTATTATGCGTCGTTACTTCCATCATATAAACATTCTTTCTTTCAGCATTGGCAATGGCACGCTGGACTTCTTCAGCTTCATCATCTGATTCGTGTTCCTGTTTTATACTGCGTGTTGATCTAATAGTGCAACGTGCTTTTGCAGTTTTCTCTTCTGGAGCAACCAAAGTTATGTTTGATGGGCCTTCAGATATATTTTCTTCAACGTCCATATTTTCTGGACCCATTCCCAATATATAACCGCCCACCAATTCCTCTTCAGTGACTTCAATTGGATCTCCAATAACATCACTACCATCACCAGCTTTAGTTGCTACCAAATCAGCAAGTAACTGTTTAACTTGACGAGATTTACCAGTGCTCGTTCCACCTTCTGAATCATCGTTGGCTTCATCTTCATCATCATTAGCCAATTCATCATGTTGACCGGTTAATTTCTTTATCAATTTCATGTGCTTTCGTAATTTAGTATCAGCGGCTTCGCACTTTTTCTTGAATTGATATGACTTTTCCAATTGATATTTGCATGGATGACAAATCATGTTTGGTAGGCCGTCCTCTTCAAACACCTTTGGGATAACAAATAAATACAAATTAGTCATGAGTAATAATTGAAAGTTAATTTGGTATTCATTTCATGATATTAAGGAATTCAATTGGATAATTAGAAAAAGGCTGGCTAACTAATTCATTTATTTGTTAGTTTTCAAATTCAAATCGTGTAAAAATATTCATTCAACTTCTAGTGTTCTTAAATGTCTCCAAAGCTCTATCACATCAACTAAAATTCGTTAAAAATATAAGAACAATGATGGATATCTAATCGTCGTTATCCATCAATCAAATTTCAAAAAAGTTTCGAAATATGGTAAGAAATATAATTGATAATTGATAATTGTACATTATCACCGATGATAAGTATAACTATTGCATTCTCTGTAATATTTCATTACAGATTTCTGTGCGTGTACCCATATTGCGCAGTTTATCGACGCGATGAAAAGGGATTTTGGTTTCCGATATCCTCAACTCATCACCTGCCTCATTCTCATTTCATCCCCAATCAATCAAATAAATCCTAATTCACCCCAAACAAATTGAATCCAACAAATTCATTCTTCCTCGTACATCATTCGCGAAATTGAACGCAGAGCTCTTGTTACGTCGATAGACGCTTGCTCTCCGTTCGCCATTACAGATATACAACATACGGATAATGCATCGTACTATTCTTGCGCGTTGGTATATAGCAATTGCGTGGAAGAAAACGATTAGTCGTCAATCCATAACACGTACACCAAGCGAGGTCAATCAAGTTGAGATAAAATAGATTCCTATTTTTCAATTCATCTATTTTGCCCGCCAAAATAGCCCCAATAAAAACCCAATTAGATCATGAAGAAAACAAACATGAACAAAAGAACAAATCAAATATTCAATCGAACGAAATAGAACAAATATCTTTCTCGGGTTATAAGGTAGAAGGAAGCTTTGGAGAATCAACTTTCTGTTCTCATCAGACCCTACTTCTTTTTAAATATTACCTCGAGATTAACGCAAGCCATAATTCTCAACGGCATTGGTACAGCGTCATCATCGTAAATCGGCACCATCTCTTCCTCCTTGGCCAAGCACAGTCGGCACAATTCATTCACGTGTATAATTACATTGCTTGGGCTGTCACCTTTCTTTCGACTGTACGTTTTCATTGTTTCTATATCTCTTTTTCTTTATGTATTACTTGTTTTGTTTTCGCTCCAATCGAAGATTTTGTATTATTGAAATTGGAGTATCAAACCACACGACCACTAGGAGAGGGAGGGAGCGAATGAGAATTCTATACTCTCGCTCTTGCTGAGATATGATAAATGTTTTCAAGTTTTCTTCCTTTTTCTCTGTTTCACCTTATATTATTGAGGTTATGTCGAATTTGCGATTATATCTGACCAATTTTATGTTGTACACAAGTGAATTGGACACAATTAATAATAATAATTCACAACAGAGTGTTGTGAATTGTATTGTAAGCGACGATTGTTCAATAGAAGCAAACGATAGTGGAAAAAAATGAGGTTGAGTACGAAGTGAAGACAATGCCAACTGCAAACTCAGTCACTCACAACGGAATCTATAATGGCGGCCGTAGTGGGCAAAATGTAACGCGCGTTTGCATATGGAGGCAATTCTACGCAATGAGAGAACGAAATTTCATCATGGCCGCGCGTCGTGTCGCTTTTCGTTTTCCGACAGTCGAATATGGATGTTACACTGACTCGCCGCTTTATGCAGAGACATAACCTATACAGTGGTTATATATGAGTAAGGGAGACGCAGAATGTCCCGCGCAGCGCCGGAAAACGTGAGATCCGCTGGATTTGATAATATGTGGCAACATGGCCGCGATCACAGCGCCATATTTAAGGTGGTCGGTAACAGCGGTGACGATTTATTGATTTTGTGTTTCGCCATAAGCATAATGATGGCGCAGTTTTGCCAACTGTGGGAAAATAGATGAGAATTATTGATTTATAAACATAACCTTAAAATTATGTGCGTATAGCAAGTGGCAATGCAAGGCATATGTTTAGTAGATGACTCATATTTTACTTGATATTGTTATATAATGATATTGAAATAGTAAATACTGATGTGAGATATCAAAATTAATGATAAATTGCATATTGTAACAAGAAATGTTGAAGATGTCTGCTATCGATCATGAGAGAAAGATAAAAGAGAGATCGCAAACATTCGATTCCACTCTTGGTTGGTAACTTGATAAAAGAGCGGGGAAATCGAAATGTGTGTATATAACCTATCAATTTCAACCAAAACATCAGATATCTCCATGTTTTTGTTTATAAAGTACATTCAAGATGATGTTTGAATATTTATTGCTTTTATTCCTGATTGCAATTATCGAATATCTCTGATGCAAGAGGGAAAAAATGAAGGCAGAATGATGCACAATTCCGACGCCATTTTGTTTAGCAATAATTCTACCAATGCGGGACCATTTGAATTAGCCGTATAGTCGACTAATTCAAACACTCATAACGTACAGTCATTATTTATTTCCTTTTTAACACGAATTAATTAATGAGTAATGAACTATTTCAAATTTTATTCTCAAGTTATGTCTAAGATTCTACTTCAATTCATTTCTCCACAATTGAATCTGATGAACGAACTTTAATCGATTGAATTCATTTTTTTCATTAGATGTGAGGAAGATTGGTGAAGAATGTTCCATCTGTGTTATGTACGCATATAATTTTATGTTTCGGAAATAACTTGATGATGGTTGGAAGATTGCGTATGAGTGGGTGCAGATAGAGCCGAAGAGCAAACTGAGATTTAAGATGATGTTTGGCTGCTCTTATTATCTCATTACATATTCCATATGCTCATACACATCGTTCTGGTGTGTCTTGTGGGTTTCGAGTGTTGGATCAGTTGCTTTTCAATTTGTGCTTGGAGTTGGCTGAAACATCGTCGTCATCAATACGAACCGCAACATTATTCGTAACGATATAAAATACGGTAAGATTTTTTTACGTATTATTCTGCAGACATATCTTCAATCAAGTAGTGAAACAGTTGTTGATATATTGATTAATTGATTTGGTGCAGTGAATTGATGTGGCTCCAGATGAAATATTTATTTCTAGATCAATTCAGCTCTCGTTTGCAATAGAAACAAAAATTAAATTAATCAATAACTACATTTATTTGTTACAGTTGGTGATGATGTTGATGCTATTATATCATCATATCATCTTGCACTTAGAATGGAAATAATTTGTCATTTCTATTCAACTCATTCTTCGTTTGCTCCATTTGCAACGATATAAAAATCAAATGGAATACAATTAGCAGTAGATTACTCAAGAAATACTAAAAAACATATTGTTGACACGTTTGAAAATTTTTTATCAACTACGCCGGTTTTTGAATTTGCGTTGAACGCAGATTTTCACAGAGAAACAAAAAATTCTAATAATAAGTTCTTCTGTTCTAAAAAAAAGCCTTAGAACATTACGCCAAAAAAGTGGTAAATGAAAAAACAATGATATATAGTGAAAGTTTCATCACAACAAATTTTTCTACCATGAACATCAAGTTATCAACCAACCAATAAATAAATGAAGAAATCAAAATGAATAATAAATTATTATATAATAATGAGAGCGACAATAAACATTCTCCACGTTGTTCACTTTACAAATAAACGCAGAAGAAACATTTTCCACGAGTAGATTCCAAATATTCATTTCTCATGATTAAAATTCTTCTGCAATTTTTTTTTTCGTTAAATGTATGAATAGAGATGAAAAGGGTGGAGAATTTCGAGCAACAGTGGAAGAGAAAGGAAAGAAAGAGAGAATAAACGAGATTATGATGGAAGTGGGAAGAAAATTTTGCTGTAGATGTTTCGAAAATATATCCGGTGGAATTTTCGTATTAAAAATAACTTGTTGAAGGCAGTAGGCCACCAGTTCCTACATATCTCTATGTGTTCATTATATATATAGAGTCTGTATATTCCACAGTGAGTGTATTAATTTTATATATGTGCATAAATATATGTCTGTATTAATGTTAGATATCATTCTCTGTTACGTTTATACACAGACATATAAATCAGAGAGTGAAAATATTCCATATGACAGAGAGTATATTTTATAATACCGCGCAGTTTGACACGAGTTTTCTCAGCGACAACATCATATCATTAATAAATTTTAACAAATTAATTTCTTTCATATTTGTTGTCTTACTGTAGAAAGGTAAACAACGAGGAAAAAATTTGTTCTGTTTCGAAATATGAAAATATATTGGTGAAATGTAGAGAGAGAAATATTCTTGAATTATATTTGATATTAATTGGATTGATAATTTTTTTCTGTTTGTTTTTATTCTGTTTCAGATTTGATATTTAAAAAGGGAAGAGATTCCGAACGAGAAAATTATATTTATTTATTGAAAAATATATATTTATTCAAAAATGTTGGCGGGCCAAATGCCGAAACTTGTGAATAAACAATTTAATTCACCGATAAATTTATATTCGCCGCAAAATATTCAGGATACATTGGATAGACAAACTAGAATATTAGCTAATGGCGCTGTTGGGTGAGGATTTTTATTACAATTCATAGAATAATTGAAATAGGGTTAATTATTATTATTGATAAATATTTTCTGTACGAAGCATTTTTCTGTGTCATTGACGATTCTCAGTCAAATCCGATTCTACAAAACATAATAACTAACACTCTTCTATTCTGAACGACAATATATATCAGAATATTGAAAAAAGCGATGGAGAACTAGAGGAAAAAAAACTAAAAAATATTTCTTATTCCACGAAGAAATTCTGAAAGAAGTGAAAATAGAACAACAAAACATTTGCGCAAAAATTTATAAAATTGAAGAGGTTTTGCAACAGTTATTGGCACACATTTCATCGCACTACTCTACGAAGCGTACTAACAACCACCTTACAATTTATGTGTAGCGATTATGAATATATATATTTATTTCCATCTATGAATTAATTTACTCATGTGATTCATATTAGTTTAATTACACCAAGAAAAACGTTCAAAGTATTCTGATATATATTTTCAATGACAATTCTTCCTTTCAATATTATTAGTAATATGAAATTGTTTATCAATTATGAATTAATTATAAAATCCAATTCAATTTAGAAAATAACGAAATATAAGAACAATGTCATTAATCTATTGATGAAATATATTTATACTGAGCATTCACGAGTATTATAATCACTCGTAGACTAGTTGAGATGATTCAACAATTTATTTTGAGAGGGTCGAATCACACGAAGCAAAAATAAGTATAAGCCTTCGGCTATTATATATAATATGCATACAATAACATGTACTCAACGAAGTGGCAGCTCTCGTTTAAAATCGTGTGAAGCACCGAAGAATAATTGCGTGGAAAAAAAAATATTTTTCTCTTGTTCTCATCTTGGTGGAATAATTTTATTTTTCGCGCACCATTTACTGTTTCAAACGCGATCGAAGATCAACGGGCTGAACACGACGCGCTCAAATTCGAATTCAATTTACATAATTGGGAATTTATCGAAGATTTTCGAATTTATTGTTTTGCCATTCAATTGCCATCATGATTGATATAAAAACAAGGTCTTGAATTAATTTGATTTATTATAGTGATGATTAGATATAGAAATCGACAATTATTTGGTCGTTGATAGAATTTATTTTGATTTGTGACATTGAAAATGTAATTTGTGCATTTTTGTTTAGAATTGATTTCAATCAATTGGCCAAGCCAGCAAATTTGCAAAATAGCGCGGTGTTGAGAATGCTTGAAGAGGAGGAAGCAAGACAACGCAATGGTGGACAACCAGGTGAGTTTGGATTTTTTAATTTATTATAAAAAAAATTTGGAAGTTTTTGTTGATGGAGACATCAGAAAACGTTGGTGCTTCATTTCATCACCTCATTCGATTATAAATGAAAGTTATGAACCTTGTTCAGTTCTAATTTCAATGACTACATATCATGATTTCGGATGTTCTTCGCATCGTGTAGGATTATTTATCGTTTTTCTGTTTGGATTGGGTGGTCAACGATTAAAATTGGACAATTAGATCCGGAGATATGCGCAATTAAATTCACTGAAACTAATTTCGTACTACGTGACATTGAGACGCATGACCTGATTCAAATCCATTTTCCGCTGTCATCATATCATAATTCAAAATTTTCCTTCTCTCTATGAAATCACTCAGCATTTTTCCTGCTAAATTCAGCACACAACGCTCAATATCCCTCCACAAAACTCATCAAAACCTCCAATCAAAATCTCCACCAATTTCACAATCAAATAGACCTTCACCAACATATCAAAGACCTCATAAAACCAATTTTTTCGGGGCGATTCCATCAAAAACAAATTATTCTACATTCACCATGCAATTCCTCATACAGTCCCAATCAAAAACTTCTACTTACACGTCAAAATCCATCCAATTGAAATGCCTCGAAAAAATTCCACGGAAAAAGGCGGAAAAAAAGTTCTTCCAAGTCTTCATTCAGATCAAAAATCGTTTCAATACATGGAAATATAAATAAATAAATAGAGAAAGAGAAAAATTAAACTAAACATTACAACAATACCAATTTTTCCAATATATAAATATAAAATAATTTCGAACCCCTACCACTGTTCATCGTTCCTGGCACGATTCTGGGTTTTTGTTATAAGCTCTATACTAAAATCGTTCCGCTGGGTCGTTAGCGCGCACGATTATCGTCATCATCACGAATCCACAATCCAGGGTAACTTGCTGAGATTACTTACATTTAATTTTTAGTTGTTGGCGAGATTTTGATTTGGCAAAGTCGTGACTTGTTTCACTGGTGTGTGTCCATCATATCAATTTTTAAATAAACATCCAGCAAGTTCATGAGTTAATATTGCATTACAAACACAAGCAAATTCCGAATTGCTTCTATATAAAATATATATACAGCAATGAATATATAAATATTTATTACATTTATTATTCTTGGATTTGACAACTGTATTTACTGAATTATTGATCGCTATTTCAATTCGGAAATTATTTGTTAAAGTAGATTTTAATAGTGTTGAATTATTTCTTTTTCATTGTGGATTATTTTTTATTACAATTTTTATTCATTTGATTTTCATGAAATGAGGATTGAAAAGAGTTGCTTGGCCACCACCTTCAGACGACCATCAGGACATTGATTATATTGAACAGAGTCCAATTCAAGCCAAGGTAAATATTGTTTAATTGATTTTGATTCATTGTTCATCTTATTAAGGAAAATGAATGCTTTGATGAAGAATAATTAATTGGGAATTTATAATTGATGGGAGTTCACAATTATTTCAAGCGTTTATAAGTGGATGAGTTGACCAATTGTTGGTTTCGTTTGTTATTTTCATTTTTTCTTTCGTTTTTGTGATTTTGTCGATAATTTTTCTCAGGGTTTTTTTCGCGATTTGATCAGTTGGATGAATAGTTGATGTGGAAAATTGATTCAATGTTCATTGATGAATTCATTTGATTATTTACTCATGTTCGATAATATTTGTGATTCTTTTGAAGGTTTTTATATTTTATTTAGAGTGCAAATTATTTTTATTTACTTGATTTATGTGCAGATGCTCAATTTTTATTGTGATGACAGTTGAGGAGAATTTTTGTCGCTGATTCTTTTATATGCTCAGCTGTTTCTATTTATTTATTCATTTGCAAATTGTTAATTTTATTAATCACTCGTTCAGACGAATAAATATTGGATAAAGTCACGAATTTCATATTTAATAAAGACATTTTTCTTTGTAATTGTATTAAATAATTCAAATTTATCATGAATTATCATGGAAAATATTTACTTTCATCTTTCAAACGTCTTATCGACATTATTTACAGTTTCTGTAATGAATAATAAATATCATTATTGAAGAAAAACGAAAATTTCATTCCGTAAATCAATCACTCAACAATAAAATATTTACTAAAATGAAAAATGAATAGAGAAAAATATGATCAGTCACGATGACGTTATTGGTATTGTGGTTTGATTTTATTTTCCAAACTCACAAGTGAATGAATATTATATTGTGGTGTCCCACAAAGTATTAAATTACAGCTGCGAAATTAATCTCGGAATATTCGTAGACTTTCTCTTTCGAAGAGAAAAGATCAAGTGAAGAGAGAAAAAGATTTCAATATTTGTTACCTCCAAGTAATTCCTTTTTCATATTTATTTTGGTCATTTGATATTGTAGACAAGAGGAGTTGGTGAATATCCTTCGTATCAAGGAAGTGGCTCTTCAGGATCATCACCACAACCACCGCATCATCATCCCCAACATCAAACTAATTTGAAATCGTGGACACCAGCAGGACAAACACCATCAACATCACCAGTTGTACCACCTGGATTTAATACTTGGTCGCCATCGTCTCAACATCATCAACCACAATCTTTATCAAGTGTTCAATCCTCTAGTCCACGACCATATCAGTCCACATTCGAACCACCACCAGCGACCATCACACTCAGGCCAGAGCCACCAATCTCTCAGGTAACTGAAATAAATAACAAAATATTAAATAACAATGTATTGATTGATTAGAAAATTTGAAGACTTCTTTCGTCGGAATTCCAAAATTCGTCGCTCTGTTGATTATCTTTGGAATGAAGTGATCGGGTTGTCATTTTGAAGCTCAAACTGTCATCTCTCTAATCAATAAATATCCAAATAACTTCTATTTTTTTCTGTCGATAAATTTGGAAATTTCCATCGACACCAGATGAAGACCATTGAAATTTCAAAATTAATAGCCACCTCGAAACCTCAATTCTCTTCGGAAACTCATCACAAAAAGAAACATAAAAATGTTATTTTTATCATTTTCTTTTCGTCACTTTCATAAATATCGAGAAAATAAAAATTGTTCTATTTTACATTTTTAAATCTATGTGACGATATAAATACACATTTCTAATCACTTATAAGTCACGAGAAGATGAAAAAAACTTTTTTTCACGTATTTCAAATACACTAAACACAGATATATAAAATAATGAAAGTTGAAAGAAACCTTGATGTAAATTTATTGTGTCCTCGACGTTTGTCTATATATATTTATGTGATTGTGGAAATTGGTAATGACGTGCGAAAATGTCGTAGGCGATACATACAACTATGTATTCATATTTTTTGAAGGTTGATTTTTCCACTAAATCAACGAATTATTTGCGATTTTGAACAGAATATAAGCAATGAACAACAACATTTGTTTGTTGGCATTCAATCAAAATGTTACATCGTAAATAAATTCGTGAATATATTTTCATTATGTATATTCATATTTATTTGAATACTCATCGTGCTCATCGCAATCAATTCAGTCGCGCAATATTAAATGCCATCGAATATTTTATAATAAAATGTGAATAACAAATTTCATTACTGTCCATATCAACAAATCAAAATAATTCTTTCTATCTCTGCAACAAGCTTGAAAATATATCAAATAAATATCATTAATTTCATTTGTCAATATAAATTGAAGATTTTATTAAATAAAATTTACCTTTTCTAGTCACCAGCGCCAATTTATCAAGCTCAACCAGCAGCAACAATGGTACCATCAGTCACTGGTAGTATGCGAGGTGATTTAAAGTGGCCACCCGAATCAGTAAAACAACAGACGCAGATGGAGAATCAGGCGCGATTGGAATTAGCTAAAGGTCCAGCAGTCAGGCCTCGTCGTGTTAAGAAAGATTATTCCGGGTTTTTTGCTCAACATGCACTCAACAGTAGTTATCCAGGTTACAGAGCACCACCTGGTACTCAATATTTCACTCCAGGCTACCAAAATCATTAAATATATGAAACAAATCAATTTAATATCAAACAAAAATTATGAGATATCAACACACAAATAAAAGAATTACCTGAAAAAAGATTCAATGTCAACTGACAAGATATTTTGTATGCAAAAATATTTTGAATACAGAACTTCATTCTTGTTATCGCTGATGCATCCAGTTGACATTAAATCATCATCTCAGAAAATTATTTAATAGGAATACAAAACTGAAACAAAATATATGAATTGTTGATAAAGTAAGTACTCCTGACTGCGGAAAATAAATACGAACGAATAATAAATAACGAAATAAAACGGAGATGAAGAAGAAAATGTTTTTACATGAAGAAGAACAAATGAAAATTGATAGATAATATATAAACAATATTAATTAATCAGTGATTGTACAAATTAAAAATCGATACGTTGAGAATAAGGAGGAATAAAATTGATATAAAAATGTTTAAATATAAATATCAAATTGCTACAACTAACTCATTGATTATTATGAATGTAATGTTTAATGATTATATTAAAATAAAATAAATCATAACTTAATTGTATTTGGAATCTTCTTTTAATATCATTCATTTACTCTTTGCTCTGTTTTAATCATTTTTAACATGTTCGTAAATATTTATGTATGCCCATGTTTGAAATTGATATATATTAAATTTCCTGTTCTACTTTTTGGAATGGCAGCAGAAAAATATCAATAATTTACATTCTGTTTATATTTTGAGAATAATATATCAGATTAATCAGTTGTCTATTGAATTGTCAGAATTGATAATTTGTTTTCGATGTTGTTGTAGGGAATTCAACAGACTGATCGTTTTCATTTCTACACCAATGAAAATCCTTGAGTTTGTTGAATCGCTTGTAACAATTTGTAGCGTAATTTTTCACGTGTTTGGTAACGTGGTAAATCGAGAAGATTGAAACACGTGTGAGCTACTGGGAGACATCTCTCATCGCTCACTGGTTGGATGAAAATCTGTAATTAATTAAAATATGAAATGGGAGTTGAAAAAAAAATTGTACACATTGAATCTGTTCTTGTGCAGTTTCAATAATGCAAAAAAAATTAATCTTAAGAGAATAAATCAACTCACTTTGATAGCTTTCATTCCTTGGATAGGTATCCGATCGCTTCCAGTCAAGAATAACAAAAATTTCTTCTTCTCTTCTAATTCAAGTTCATGAAACACTTGCCAAAACATAACAATTGTAGGATCATCTTTGGTATATCCTTCTTTATACGTTGTATTATCCTGCAATTCTCTCCAATCATAATTTTCATTACCAACAACAACAGCCATTAGTTCATTACTATGAAACAATTGTAACACACGACCGCCACAAACTTTATGAAACCCTTTATGAAATCCTCCGAATTGTGATTTAACTGATTCATTAAATATATAATTAACATATAAATCAACAAATTCTTTGCGATTTTCCAATGTAACAGGTATTTTACTTCCACCTGGTATCAATTCATAAATTCTCTTTTCACCATAAACTTGTCGTGTTACTTCAAAATAAATTCCAAATACTTCTTCAACATCATTTTCTTGATAATCCAATAAACTTTGTAAACTGTTTGCAAGTGTCGGTGACAAATCCTTTAAATCATTCAGTGTAACAGGCTCATGCAACAATTTTTTATACAAAGCCAATGGAAATGGTAAATTGATAATGATAAAATTGTATATTGCAAGACCGCACAAAATTCCAATAAGAAAGTACATCACTTCATCCTCCAGTGAATCTTCACTAAACCAAATAGTCCTTGTTTCATCGTGTTGTTTAAACATTCCATACTTGGGATCCAATATTTCTTGAAGCAAGAGCAACAAAAATTCTTTTCTTACACCACCAGCGTCTTCCGCTTCTTCACCATGAAATTTGACTCTCAAAGGTTTCTTTAAATCGCTCGAATCCAGCACCGACAACTCACGCAATGTATCCGCAACAATATTATCACGCGATACATTCAACATAAAAAATTGTGACATTTGTCGTGAATCATTACTAACAAATGGATTAACAATTGATGACAATGATCGTAGTGCAGCATCAGTCATTGCTGAATGCATTTGTATTGCTTGATCAGTTTCTAACAGCAATATTTTCATTTCGGCATTGAACAAAAATGGATAATTACAAAAATAAACATTGCGGTTTGAATTGGAATTTTCACAACTCAACCATTTCAAATATTCAGCCCTAATATCCATCAAATCATTCAATTCAGGCAAATGAAATACTTCATATGCCACATGGCATCCGCCATCAATTTCATTTTGATTCAATTTGTAAATAAATTGTAGCATATCCAATGCAAGTTTCAATTGATCAGTATTTTTTTTTGACTGTTTGATTAATAATAATATTAATGCTTTGTATGATCTTATCAAACGTTGCAACACTTGTACAGATGATCTACACCACCATATTCCCACAATTTTTTTTGCTTCGGTCTTCAAATGAATCAACGATTCGGCAAAAGGTGTTTGTAAACTTTCATTATTTGTTGGTTGTGCAAAGCCATGGTACAACGGCAATGTTACGTAAACACGTAATGTTTCAACATCAGGTGGTGATATAACGAATGACGGTATCAAACCTTCGGTTATTGATGTGTATATCTTGAAAAGACAAAAATAAAAAACTCAAAAAAATGAATATAAATTGATTACATACTTCATAGAAGATTAATTTCAATTTAGCGAATAAGAAAGCGGGCTGTGTTTTTTTTGTTCGTTTCTCTTCTTCTTCTATGGGATTCAATGTAAAATAAAAGTAAAATAATAACTGTACAAGCTCTTGAATTGTGTTATTCTGTAGGTCAGATATTATTCCAAATAATCTCGATGCTTGATTGATATTGATGCCTGAATGTTTACTTGAGCAGCCATAGTGAGCATCATTAGCCAGCAGGAATGACGCATTAATACACGATTGATTCCGAAAAATTGTCTCTAAATAACTGAAAAAAACGTAAATAGTATTAGGATATTAATCATACAAATTGATTGAACTTTGCTTACGTTATAAGTTCGTCGTCCAGCGACGCACCCATCGGAATCTTTTGACATGCAATTAAACGTTCCTCAGTAAGCGTTAGAATTTGTGTTGATTCATCAAATATCCTCCAATCTTCCGGTGGAATATTGTCCTAAGCAAAAATATATGAACGTGAAACTATGAATCAATCAAACTTCCAATATAAAGAAATAATAATAGCTGAAGAAGCAAAAACAGTTATCAACTGTCTTGAATGCTTTCTCGTTTCTCTTAATTTGTTCCAAGTTCTAGAAGTATCAAAGCTGGAGATGCATCATCAGCTATTATTTACTTCTACATTCACAATTGGGAATTGAACAATAATAAAGACATGAAATTACATCGCGTTTAGTAACAGTGGCGAAGCAATGATCGCTACCACAAGAAATACATCGAATAACGCAATTAACGCTGTAATCACTCAACGGTGGTTTATCAGAATGATAAATCGGCGTTCCATTGGGTGATACCCACGGCCCAAGTACAACTTGGGGTGTAGTAATAGTGCGGGTAATTCTCGTGCCCAATTGACCAGCACCACCCAAACCCCAAGCATAAACTCGTCCGCGTGACGGCACCAGAGCGAGCATATGTCTCCTACCACAACAAATTTGTGTGACAACACTGCCCATTAATTCCATCACTTGACGTGGTAATATTTCATTGCATGTTGAACCATGACCAAGTTGTCCATACATTCCAGCACCACATGTAAATACACCACCGTCCATCGTTAAAAATGCCGAAAAATCTTCACCGCATGAAACATAACGTACTTTAGCATTTCTCACAGTTCTCAATTGGCATGGATGATTAACATTAATTTGTGTATTATTTATTCCCAATTGTCCAAATGTATTTCGGCCCCACGCATAAATTGCGCCGGATTTCGATACGACAATTGTGTGATAACCACCACAAGCTATAAATGCTATTGGAATTGCTGCTAAACTTTCAATGCGTGTTGGTTTATACTCGATTATTGTTTCAGTGCCAAGGCCTAATTGTCCTTGGTCATTTGCACCCCATGAATATAAATCGCCATTGTTTGCCAAGGCTATCGCATGTTTTATACCGCATGCTACTTGAATTATTACTTTTGAGCCCAAAGTTTTTATCATTCGTGGTGTTGGTTCGATTGCTGAACCGGAATTTAAACCTGCAATTGAATTAATAAATAATTTCTGTTCAATTAGTTAATAAAGCAGAAACAATTCAACAGAATTTAATGCAGGGTATTGAAAATATTGTCGACGTTAATTCCCACTAGGAATTCTCTCAGCTGAATTATTCTTTTTTCTTTGAATTAACTACGTTAATCTCGATTTATTGTCCGACTGAAGGTTCATAATTATCAACATTTTCACACACATTCAATAAATTATTTCTAAAAAAGACAAATATTCACTAAATTACCTAATTGACCGTCGAAATTGCATCCCCAACTGAATAATTGTCCCCATTCATTAATAGCCAGGGTAAAATTGGCACCACAAGCCACACGTTTGAAAACAAACGCATCAAGACCAGAGACTAATTGCAATCGTTTTCGTGGTTTCTCATGTCCCAATTGTCCAAGATCATTATTACCACATGAATAAATCCGTCCATCATTTGTCACAACAACAGTATAATTATCTCCACAACATATCTGTTTAATTTCAGCTGCCTTTTCGAAATTGAGTTCACGTGGTACAAGAATATTCTCATCTTCAATGCCACCAAGACCTAATTCACCGTGTACAGTGCTACCCCAACAAAACATTTCAGGAAATTTCTCCTCTATGTTTTCTTCAGTTGCTGTTGTTGCTGATGGTGTTTTCGAGGCAGTTAATGATGGCAATTGTTCTAACAACTCACAATTTATATCACTGTCCAAACATCTTCGTTTTGGCCAACTTGCCTAGATGAAAAAATAAAAACAAATTAAGCAATTAAATTAAGTTCTCCTATACGTTCAACTGAATTGCGCAGATACCAAAGCAACAAGAAATTTTTGTGAATGAATTATATGACTTCAATAGAATTGAGCTTTGATGTCGGCAATGGAGAAAAAAAGAGAAATAAGAGAAATATTATACAACTTTGATATTCATTTTTAGGAAAATATTTCAAAATTACCATTTGGCAATGATTTTTGTTGTATTTTTTAGGTTATTTTTCTTAATTTTTATAATTGATTTTTTTTTGCCAATATTCTTCAATTTATATTATCAATTTCCCATATATTCTTTATATATAAATAAATTTCACATAACCTCAAAATTCAGTTTTAAAACTTCATTTCGAATTATTAAAAATATTCAATTACAAAATGTTTCAATGTATATCATGAACTTTCTCGCTGTTTAATATACATAGAGGAATTAAAATTGTTCTAATTTGGCACAATAAAAACAAAACTCGGAATTTCGGCCATGAAAAAAATGATATTCGTTGCTTAGGTCAAGTAAATTTAGTGTATACACATAAACATGAAATTAGCTATTTTTTAATGAGCTGATTCTCAAATTGAATAGTTTTATTCAACATAATATCTATTTTGAGTGTTACCAACAAAAAATACAATTCAGATAATTACTATGGCGTCATAGAACTGAAAATTACCATTCAAGTAACTCAGCAGAATTTAAAATTGAATCCACATAATAAACAAAGTAATTTTAGATTCATATAAATACAGTAGCTAAATGTGTGTTTGGGTTGTAGATATGATGATGACAACGTTCGAAATAATTTTGATTTTGTTTTGCTTGTACAACATATATATATGTATGTATGTACACGTATATTCATGTATGGGCAGGATGACAATGTATATTTGTATCTGATCCGCCATATTCGATTTCTCATTTTTCTATTGGTAATAGAAATTAAAAATGCCCGGGGAAACGCAGCCCTCTTTAGACAGTAAAGTAACCTTTCTCATGTTCAAGATGGTGTTGAATGTGCTTGCTGTGAACTGATTCAAATTTCATGATGAACAGAGAAAAACATAATCAATGTTTGTATGAAGAATGTTTCGCAGAATTAGATGATTTCTTCTGCTGCATGAAAAAATGGAGCATTTGTATAGGACTATCGATTTACTTTTCGTGCCGAACTGAGGAATTCACGAAACTTCGTGCTTTATCATGCTGCGAATGTTTTAAGTTTGAGGGTATCATGAGGAGCATGCGAATATAGTACAATATAAGCAGGTGATGTTGATGGAAAAGGTAAACAATGTACAGATATTTATGAAAAGCTTTCGTGAGATTATAGATTCGCGTTCAATTATCAATTTTGTTTGTGTTGCTTGATGGAAGAACGTAAGTGGATGTCAATTATTTGTTATTTATTTTGTTTTTTTGTGAAGATATAGGCCCAGAAGAATTCTTGGTGTATTATTGTATTAATAATGATGGAACCGCTGTATGGATTCCTATTTGTTATTGTTATGAAACGTACGATTCAATCTGTCATAGCAGAAATAAAAAAAATTGGAGATATGTTTTGATACAGAAATTCGGCTCCTTTGTCAAATTCCAAGTGATAATGCGATTTACATCGAGGAAAAACAGAGGTATTTTAGAAGTTATCGGCGTTCTTATTTTCATATGTAAAAAATTGTTGGTTTTTGTAGATATGAATTTCGTATGTCGAACACGTTCCATTTATCTCGTTGCGTCTTATAAAAAGCGGCTCATTTTATCATTGGATCATTCTGCAAAGGAACGGTTCTGAGTACTTCTGAATAATATTCATCTCATCTTGTCTGGGGAATAAGCACGATGAAGATCACTCAACTATTGATATTCACCACGAGCGCTGTTGTTCTCTTCTCCATGTCATCTTCAGGGAGAGTTGATGTATTTATACAAACAAATTTATCTAACATCAATCATATCACATACACGTATTATGTTGTCTCTATAATTTTGTTCATTTCGCTATTTTATAGGCCTTTTTCAATTGGTTCGGTAAGCATACTCGGAGAAGCATCTCAGGAGATCCATTTTCAATTGTTCATTCAGTATTTCTAGTTCTTGAAAATTTATGCCCCATCGAATTGGTGGAAAATTAATGGAACATCTCTATCTAAAGAATATTTCGTAACTCACTCATAATTCACCTAGAACTGTTTTGTAGTTGTTCATTCTTCATATTTTATCATATTTCCTTGTCATTAGATATATTTTCTCGATCACGCTACAACCATGGGTGCTGTCAAGATGAGAATTGCAATGAATCAGAAAAATGCAAAGATGATTCGTCCGTGAGTACATCTCATGAGACAAAATGTAATAGAGAAGAATGTAATAGGCAAAACATGGGATGCACAGTCAAGGAAGGAAAAAATGATTCGTCCGTGGGTGCATGTTATGAGGCATTATGTGGTAAACGATGTAATGGAGAAAACATGGAATGTATAGTCAGGGAGGGCAAAGCCGAGTGTGTTTGTAAAACCAACTATATTTGGGATAAAGGAACTCGGAAATGTGTAAGAGACGGTACGTGATATAAACTCATGATTAACTATCAATAATCACAATTCCATAATTAACGCAAACAAAGCAATAAAACATAGACGGTACGTGCGATTCGTCCTCGTATTTTCCCCATACTCAAATTCAACTGTAAATTAAATTTGATACGTGGATATTCAAAAATCTCACTCATAAACCACCCGATGAAATTTTTCCAACAGTTATTGATGAGTGTGAGGCGGATGAGGAATGTCCACCTACAGAAAAATGCTCCTATCACCGATGTGTGAGTGCATGTGGCGAGTTGGATTGTAAAGAGGATAATAACATGGGATGTTTCGTCAGGAACAACGAAGCCCAGTGTGTATGTAAACCCAATTATATCATGGATCCCTTTGGAAGACGATGTGTGAGAGACAGTACGTAATAAAAACTCTTGGTTAATTATCAATCATCAAAATTTCACAATCAACTCAAACGTTGGATAAAACTTTGACAATACGTAATTTTACTCGAACATACAAATTCAACGGGAAATAAATTCAGAGATGTCGATCTTCAAAATTTCACTAATAAACCGCCCGACTCTTTTGTTTTGTTGCTTTGAAAATATTTATCATTATCAAACTATTAATTTTCGTAAAGTAAATCAATTGTAATGCGATCAATTGTAATTAAGTAAAAATTCATATTTCACTGAATAATATAGCTTTTCTTGTATTCCTGTGAAATTAGTCTCCGCGTGCTTAAACTCATTTCATTTTGTATGCATAATAATATTACGGTAAAAGTTTCATATTTCATTGAATTACCAATATTTCACTCAAAATAATTCACGGATATGATTGAATTTCTTTTCAATTCAGTCTGTAACAAGAGTGAGGACTGTCAGGGACAGCAGATATGTAGCAAGTACGCAAACATGAGATTCAAACATTGTATGTGTCCTTACGGTTGGGATCTCGGAAACGGGCTTTGTGCAAATCGTAAGTTACTGATACTTGGAACAATCTACAAGAATAATCGTAGAGAAAAATGCCAACGTTCTTTATGATTCAAATAATATTTTATCCTCATATTGAAACTTTTCTGAACAGCGTGTGGAAATGGCAAGTCGTGTCCTAACGACCAAATTTGTATCGAAAACAAATATTGTCAATGTATCTCCGGGACATTTAATCCTTCACAAAATACTTGCGTAAACTAACAACCGAGTAAGAGAATAATTGAAGATTAAATTATGCAGAGAGATTAGGAACCAATGGTATGAAAAACACATTTATACGTCAATGAAAAAAAATTTTATCATATATTTATACTTCCAATTTCAACAGTTGACAACTAAAGCCACATCAAGATGACGAATTATTTTTCAATTCCATTCGCAATGAATCGAATACATGGATCTTAATCATAATACTTTAATCAAATATATATTGGGATATGGGTTTAATTATATTGGTCTATATACATCGCATTATAAAAAAATGCTATGAAATAAATAAATATGAATATCAAACAGACATTTATTCTTGTGTGTTGGTCATGAGGAAACTCAACTCAATACTTTCCTAGCAGCTGTTTATACGTTATCAATCTCTACATCTCTCAATTATTGTATTAATAATATCGCAATTAATTCTATTTTTATATAAAAATTCAACTAATCAAGTTTCCATTTATTCTTTCTTTCCCTTCACTTATTTAATAATTTAATGGTCCATATATTTGTAGAAATTTAGAATATATTTATAGTGTGTGGCAGGGAATCGATTGCACAAATCATTCAGGAGGACGGAAATCTCACTGTCAAATGGCTTTGTGTATCTAATCATTACCATTTTGGTATAAATTCCAATCGTCATTGTATACCAACTGTACGGGAAGTCATTTCAGAACATAAACCCCAATATTTTCAATTTCACAATAAGTTGTTGACTTCTGGAGATATAGATTTCTCATGTCGAACACGTTCATTCACTCCAATTGGTCTTATAAGAAGCTGCTTATATTACATCTGAAGTTCATTCTCTAACCCAACCACTCCAGATACTTCAACAAAATAACAACTCAACCTGCTGCAGAAATAAACGCCATGAAGATGACTCAACTGTTGATATTCATCGCAACCGCAGTTGTTTTCTACTCCATGTCATCATCAGGGACAGTTGATGTATTTATACAAACAAATTTATCTAACATCAATCATATCACATACACGTATTATGTTGTCTCTATAATGTTGTTCGTTCTTATATTTCACAGGGTTTGTGGCCAGGTAAGCAGAGTCAAGCAAGCGTCGGAAAATCCTGACATTTATCCCTACATCTATTTATTATTCTCAATTAGAAATATCTGGTGTCCTTATCATTGATGAGAAATTGTAGAAATATTTCCATCGTTAATTATGATACAACCCAACACCTTCCATATAATAATTTTTTTATTACTTCAACACTTTTAGAACAAATATGTAGAGATGACAGTGAGTGTCATTCCTCAGCATTTTGCAATAACTTCAATTGCATTAATGCCTGTGGCGTAGAAGATTGCCCTAAAACGAAAGTATGTCAAGTCCAGAATCATTCAGCTTCATGTCTGTGTGCAACCGGTTATGAAGAAGCTAAACATTCGCACAACTGTGTGAAAGAAGGTTCGTAGCTAGAAAGACGTTGTCTAGAAATGGGTTCAGAACAAGTCAAAATTTGATTGTAAAATCCGGCACTTTTCTAATAATAATTTTGTTAATTCCTTTATAGTAATTAGGGGTAAATCTTGTTCTAAAAATGACGATTGCGATCCCCGGGATATTTGCAGAAATGGAATATGTGTTGATGCATGTGCTAATAGAAAGTGTCGAAAATATGAAGCATGTGTGAGCAAGGATCATGAATCATCGTGTCATTGTGTTTCTAGTTTTGCAAGGAACATCACATCCAACGAATGTCAAAGAGAAGGTGTGTGGCAGTGCCTTATTAAGGAGTTGAATTGATAATAAAAAGTCTAGAACTGTTTTCTATTTTTCAATGATTGCAATTGGTTTTGTTAAAATTCCATTTTGAATCCGATTCATAAGTAATCAATTTTTCAATGCAGAATGTAAATACGATGTGGATTGTTTTGGACACGAAATTTGTCAGTTGAATGATGATAATATTCACAGTTGTGAATGCATGGACAATCATATGAGGAATGAGGAAGAGATTTGTGAACAGAGTAAGCTAGAATAATTCATATGAATGAAAAAAAAAAATGCATGCATAGTTATTTTATGCAATATTATTCTTTGATTTAGAATGCGGCAACAGCACCGAATGTTTGGACAATGAAACTTGTACAAAGAATAAGATATGCAAATGTATCGATGACGATGAATTTCACTATGCATGGTATGATCAAATCAAAACGTGTGTAAAGGGGGATGTAACGGAGTTTTCTGTCGATAAGTTTGTAAAGTTTATATCGAAGACACTCGATGGATAAACAAAGAGGAGCGAGATTCAATAAATTCACAGAATTGTCAATCTGTAAATTAAAATTTACTGAATACAAAAGTTTATGTTAATTCATCATTCCTTCATGAATTTTATTGTATAAGAATTTTAAAATCGTAATATATTTTGGCAGAGTTTATGAATTTAAAAATGAAACAAGTTGATAGTTTGATAAATCTAGAATTGGATGACATAATTTGATACAATTGGATGTTTATGTGTAGATTTATTTATCATAAACAGGAAGAGGAAGAAAATTGTAGTGACAACATGTTGAAATGATTGTTAACGTTTGTATTTATATTTATTCTCTTATCACCAGTTGGTTTATCTTCAATGTGTTTAATTTCGCAATAAGTTGTTCATATTCGAAGATATGAATATCCCATATCGAACACGCTCCATCCACTTCGATTGGTCTTATGAAAAGTTGATTTCGTCAACGGATAATTCTACAAATCAACGGCAGCCAGTACCGTCCGCAAAATCTCATCCAGTTCGAAAGGATAAAAATGATGGAGATTACTCAACTATTGATATTCATCATAATCACCATGGTTCTTTACTTCATCTCATTATCAGCAGCAATTGATGTGAATGTAAACAAAACTCATCTAACATTGATCATATTAGATATATTCATTATATTTTCTTCATAAATGGATTTGATATCATATTCTACAGGTCTTGCAGCTGGGTAAGCAGAGTCGAACAAACATCAGTCAATCCCAAGATCCATCTCTAAATAATTTCCGCTCTGTATCTAATTGGTCAATCATTATCGTCTTCATATTATTTCCTAATCATTAATTGTTCATCATTTTCAATGCTCCACAGGTAAACCATGTAGGAGTGATAGCGATTGTCATCAATCAGAATTGTGCACTGATTCTAGATGTGTGAGCGCATGTGCTATGAAAAATTGTTGGAAAACGAAAACATGCGAAGTTCAAAAGCATAAAGCATTATGTCTATGTCCACCTGGTTTTGTAGAGAATGAACTTACTCACAAATGTGATAAAAAAGGTATGTTGGAGCAAGAACTTTTGAATAAAGGAATTAATAATGATCGAAGATTGGATTGCAACAGCCTAGATTTGATCATCTATCTCATATATATGATAATGATGATACAATTATAAATTGTGACAACACTTTTGCAGATATTGTAGGTGAATCTTGCTCAGATCATTACACGTGTTCTTCCTGGGAGATTTGTCTGCATAAAATATGCATTGATGCGTGTGCTATCAACGTTTGTGGTGAGCACCAAGGATGTGTTAGCAAACATCACGAATCGGTTTGTTATTGTATATCTGGTTACGCAATGAATTCAAATACAAATAAATGCGAGGAAGATAGTGAGTACCCTGGCGAAGGAATCAATTAAGACCTAATCAAAATATTTCTATTCTGAATTTGATACTGAAAGAACTTCTATATTTAGAATGTTCTTTGGATATGGAGTGTCCTGAACGCGAGTACTGCAAAAAAAATGCTGAAGGTCTTCGCAGTTGTGAATGTATGGTCAATCATGTAAGAATTGATGGAACTTGTGTGTTGGGTAAGTCAGGATGATTGGTGAATATAAGAGAAAGTGAACGTCTTATTAATTTTTTGTTATATCCAATTTTGTTTTCGATTTAGAATGCGCTTCGTCTGAGGACTGTAATAAGAACGAAAACTGTAAAGAAGATAATTGTAAATGTGAAAACAGTTATGAATGGAATAATAAACTCAAAAAGTGTCTTAGTGTTTACTAAGAAATAAAGGATTCATAAATATCCATGTTCAGCAAGAATTAGAAAAAATAAATTGAAATTAATTTTTGTTTATGTTTGTTTTTACAATATTTCATACCACTTGATTTTAAATATTCAAATAGAGCGCATCCCGAATCAAATTGCGCTTCATTCGCGCCTTGCGATCTTATTGGCTCTAACATAACCTCATAAAAAACTTCTCAAGCAATGTTACCACCACACAACACCATAGTGAAACTCTGAATGTAGCTAAATACCTCTGTTTCACTACAATTGAACACCCTGAAGGTTTCGATTCGATTCGTTGCATCAATGTCGCAATTCAACTTCGATTATTTCATGTGCCACTTCACTAAAAACACAGAAACAAACTCGTGAATGAAATG
The DNA here is from genome assembly GCA_030523085.1 of Meteorus colon. Classification (NCBI taxonomy): domain Eukaryota; kingdom Metazoa; phylum Arthropoda; class Insecta; order Hymenoptera; family Braconidae; genus Meteorus; species Meteorus colon. Next base: position 146,561 of record JAPYZH010000236.1, on the reverse strand, counting down.
TATATACATATACGTTATACCGACAATATAAACAGAAAATTTTAAAAATAATCGAGTATATCATCGCCACAGCTCCTCAATAGTTTAATTGGAAAGGTAAGACTTGCGGAACTTCATAATAATTCATAATACAACCTATAAAATTATTTTTCATTCATTCCTTCAACAATACCAAACAATTCCAGGCATAACCTCAAAATCTACTCCTATTTTTACTCCAAATAGTTCTCATTTACGAATCAAAATGATCCACCCAAATAACTATATACAAAAACTCAAATTATAACCTTAAAACTACCCTAAATGATTTTATATACAAACCAGAATATTTATCTTTATCATATTGTTGTATGAATGTTATTGATTTAGCACAATTCTTGCAGGATAAATAATAAAGAAAAATGCCCAAGTATTACTGTGATTATTGTGATACGTATTTAACACACGATTCACCAAGTGTACGTAAAACACATTGTCAAGGTCGTAAACACAAAGACAATGTCAAATATTTCTATCAAAAATGGATGGAGGAGCAAGCACAGCATCTAATTGATGCAACAACAGCGGCATTTAAAGCTGGAAAGATAGCATCAAATCCATTTGCAGCGAACAAAGGTGCGACTATACCACCACCACCGAATTTAGGTCCAAGACCGGGTGTACCACCACAGGGACCTATCGGTATGATGCCACCACCTGGAATGCATCCAGGTGGACCAATGGGACCTGGTGGACCGATGATGATGGGTCCACACGGTCCCATGCCACCAATGATGGGTATGAGGCCACCAATGATGGGACCAATGGGTCCAATGATGGGTCCGATGATGGGACCTATGAGACCACCAATGAATGGTCCACCACCACCTATGACTGCACCGCCACCAAATACTAAAAAGTAAATGGAATTCGTTCGGAAACATAATTTTAAGTGCATACGGGAATTTTTATTGTAATATCATTTTCAATTACGAGGGTGTAAATAAAATATTGTAATACTTGGAGAAACTTTTCAATGCGCAGTCGATATCATTCTCCGTATATTCAATATTTCTAACTCCAGTGGATTATCTTTAGGACGATTAAAGACTGGGAATTTTGTTCGTATCATATCCGACAAGATCTCTTTTTTATTGTCATTTTTTCTATTAACTGATTGTCAATTAACTGGTGAGATTTATGGTTTTAATTGGCTTAGTTTTTATTGCTATCATTCATCTAGCATGATATTCGAATATCAATTTTGGTTCTTGTTGAATTGGTTCATACGTTGAAAGCTCGATGATATCTTCATTGATAACATCGACATAATTTTCTTCTTCATCGCTCGATGTAATAATTATAGTATCCACATCGCAATGAGCAATTGAAGAATCATCTGTTGCATAAGATGAACCTTTTACATAGCTGGTGACAAAATGTGGCAATTTAAAATGGTGTGACCAGCGTTTTTCTTTACAATTTGATGAATGATGTCCAGTTATTGTGCAATTACTGCATGACAATTTAATTGAAGGTTTCAATATATTGGATGGATTTACTGGAACAATTATGCTCGATTCAATTGTCTGAAAACAATGAGAAATATAAAATTCAGTTAACATCATCAACAGATGAATATATGAATGAATGAAACAATTTTGTTTGCCATTGCTTGTTTGTATCAACTTTGATGTAAAATTAGAATGTAAAGTACATCCCCCAGTATTTACTTTTTCTTTGGAGTATCACCACAATTAAAAACGCAATACTTCCAATTAAATCGCAATAATTGTCAACGATAAATATCCTCCAACAAATCCCAGAAAAATTTCGAGTAAAACAAAACCATCTCCACCATAAATAACAAATTAAACAAATACAACTTAATATTTTTTATTTATATTATTCATACATATGAGCAGATAAAGGAACAGCCGAATATGAAGTAAATAATTATCACCATCGATATCCTCAATAAAAGTGAAAATAAAAATAATTATCTATACAGACAAGTGAACAATTTTGTTAACTATTTCATTGTTCGATGCCGTCGTACTCGTTTTCCCTGCAACGTCGTTTCTCTTTTATCTCTGTACGCTGGTGCAATTAAATTAATCTTCTTCCAAAGCGTCATGATCTCTTCCTTAAGAACTAAACCTAATTTTGCACGATCAACAATATGATCTATTTTCGGTATCATTACAGTCAAATTATTCTGACGTGCATAAATAGCGGCAGCATTGGCATACTTAACTATTTGTGTATTATCAACAAGTCGTCCTAGCATCGGTTTGGGTAAATTAAACGGTATTTTCGATTTAGAATTATCTTCTCTATCCGAATTTAATTCTGAAACATATTTTGCTTCTCTACTCGCAGTATTTCTCCTACCAGATCTCTTTGGCATCGGAATTGTAATACCAAACTTATTTTTCGTTACAATTTCTTGATTGGCATTTGATGAAGACGGTTCATAGGATTTATTTACATAATAATTACTGCATGTGTCCATTTGTTCAACAGATGATTGAGGACAGTAACTGATATTTGCATCAACTGGTTCAGATGATGATTGATAATTAATTATGGATTTCAATTCCGCTAGAATTTCATGAGTTATTATAGGTGACAGCGATTTTGTATGTTGCGCCTGACTCGTCGTCGGTACATGAGATTTCAATTCTTTCTCGTATTTCTCGAACGCTTTCAAAGCCGCTTTATTAATATCTGCTACGTTATATGAAACAAACAATTCAAATTTAAACCAAACAGCAGTCATATAAATTTCCTGTGGCACTGGACGATTATCAGGAATTGGCAACGCTGTTAAACGTTTGATTAACATCTGTAATTCATTTAATGTTTCAGCAGCACCAGGAACCAAAGCATAATTATAACATGCCATCAATACAGAGTGAATTTTCTCCCTACGTACTTTTCTTGTGTCCAATTTTCGTTTATCTAATCCTTTATTATTCCGTGGATTAGAAGCCAATTGTAGAGTCATTGGTTCAGTCACTGTTACTAATTCATTCAATGACTTCATCAAATACGATAAAAGTTCAGCTTTGCGACATGGCAAAGGCCGGAAATATTTGTGTATCACACGTCCCTCATGTCTAAGCCACTGAGTCGTTAATTTATTCAGAATAATTAAACATTCATTGTTCGGTGCTTTTAAAATTATTGTATAATTATTTTCATTTGATTTTGTTACTCTTATCGCGAATTTACACATCGATTCAGTTGGAAATTGTTGTTTGAAAAAATTGGTAGATCTGAAATGTCCTTCGTTTATTACATCGCGATGAATTATTTTAGTTGGCCACGATTTCATCAAGATACTGTCACCGCTTGAATATTCATACAGACATTTCTTTTCGGGATTTGTTGTTTCTTGTGTGGTGATTTTGTCAATAGATTCAATATTACTGTTCACATTTGGATTGTTATGTTCGATTCTAATATTACTCGTCAAAAGATTTTCGTCGAGAATTGAATTCGTCGGTTTAATTTCTTGGTGCATAATAGAATGTGATGCTTCGTTTAAATCATTTCCTAAATAATTCGACGATGTTTCCATCTGCTCGTGGGTTTGTTGCAAACAATCATCAGTGTTTATATTGCCTGAATCAATTGTTTGGATATCGAATATTTCTGTTCTAAGTTTCGATAACATTTGTGATGTTATCACGGGCGATAATGATAATTCATGATTGGTTCTGTTTGCAGTTCTAGATTCCAATTCTTTGAGGTGTTTATCAAAAGCTTCCAGCGCTGTTGTTTTGATATAAGTTGTTATATATGGCACGAAGAGTTCAAATTTGAACCGAACAGCAGACATATAAAATTCCTGTGGCACAGGTTGGTCATCGTCAAGACTTTGCAGAGCTGCCAAACGTTTGAGTAATATTTTCAATTCATTCAGAATTTTGCGAGCATTGGGAAGTAATGCATAATTATAACTGGCAACAAAGACGCTTCTTTCGATTTGCGTTATCATTTTTGTCAGTTCATCGAATCTACTCGGTATTTCCGTTGATTTTAATTCTTTAGAAATGTCTAAAAGTTCTTCTGCCAATTGTAGATTTGTTGGTTTGGTTTGTCTTACTAAATGTGTTAATCCTCGCATCAGAAATGATATAAGTTCACATTTGCTGCATGATAATGAAGTTGAATTAGATTTTATTACTTGAGTTCTCACTGTTGGCAAGAGTTTCATCAACTTTTCAAAAGCCACTAAACAGTTTTGATTTGGTGCTTTCAAAATCGCTTCGTGTTTATGTTTGATGTGTGTCGTTATTGCTACTCCAAATTGACACATTGACTCCTTTGGAAATTGTTGATTGAAGAAAGTTGATGCGAAATCCAACAGTGCACCTAAGCAATCGAGGTAAAGTATTCTTGTTGGCCACAATTGCAGTACTGTTAATTCAACATTTGAATATTCATACATCAGTTTGTTCCCCGCAGAAATTTGATATGGTAACGACATTTGCTGATCATTAACAACGTTGTCACCATCATCGACTGGGACATTCTGATCGTGATGCTCATTTGTGAATTCATCTGCTGTTGGTTTTTCATTACGAATTATCGCATTATCAGATGTATTTGTCGAATCAATTTGATGATTTGTATTCAAATCTCGAATTTTGGCTTTGAGGTCTTTAAAAATATCTCTAGTTATTATAGTTGAAAATAGCGATTTGTCATTTGATTCTTTCGTTTTAGAACGAGCTCGCAATTCATTTTTGTGTGTACGGGAAAATTTACCCGCTATTGATAAAATTTCTTTTGTCATAAACGGAACGTAAAGTTCAAATTTAAACCAAACAGCAGACAAATAAATTTCTGGTGGTACTGGATGATCGTTATCAGGAGTTTGCAGAGTTATCAAACGTTCAATTAACGACTTTAATTCATTCAATATTTCCTTGGATCCAGGAATCAATCCATAATTGTAACATGTTAACACCAGATTTCTATGTAATTTTTCCAAACCTACTGACAGACTTCTTCGTCTTCCAGCGTTGATGGTTTTTGACTTTAATTCTTTACGAATTGAAAATATTGAAATGAAAGATTTCAGAGACTTCTTTTTTGTTTTCTTAACTAATGCTTCTACCATTTCCATCAAGAATTCTATAAGTCCAGTTCTATTCCACGGTAAAAACTCTGTATTTTTTATTATCACATCGTATTCATGTTTTAAATATTGTGGTACTAATTTTTCTAATAATCTCAACGTTTCACTGCACAATGATTTAATAACAATTCTGAATGTCTTTGTATCAACTTTTTCAACAGTTATTCCGAAGAAACACTTTGCTTCAGGTGGAAATTGTTTCCAAAAGTGTTTAATGTTATTTGGACTATCGGTTACGTGAGTTAGATGAATAACTTTAACCTGCATTGATGTCATCAAAGATGGTTCAATATTTGAAAATTCGTAAAAATAATTTTTTTCCGGGCTTACAGTTTCTTGCGATTTCATTTCTTCACCATGATCAACACTAACAATATTTCCATCACCAATCACATTTGTCGTTTCATTCTCAATATTTGAAATATTAGAATCATTTGCTTGCAGCTGTTGAATCTTGTCTTCAAGTTTTGCCAACATTTTCGTAGTTATTACAGCTGAAAATGATATTCGACCTTCTTGATACTGTTTCCAATATTCCTCAGCTGCCAATATTATTTCATTCTTCAAATATGGAACAAACAGTTCAAATTTAAACCAAACAGCGGACATATAAATATCTGGTGGAACTGGACGATTTTGAGAAATGTTCAAATCTGCCAAACGTTCAATGAGAATTGGTAAATCATCTAAATTCTCTTTTGCTCCAGGAATCAAATTGTAATTGTAACAAGCCATTAGCACATTACTTCGAGCATCGCGCAACTGTTCACTTAAACATTGAACACGCGAGTCCTCACACTTTGGCGATTGTAATTCATTTTCAAATAATTTAACTGCAACCAATGAATTTAGTGAGAATGGTCGAGTTCTTTTAACTAATTCATTCAATCCATTCATTAAGTATGTCAATAGTTCAGACTTATTCCATGGTAAAGGATTGGTATCATTCACCAACGCACACATTTCATGTCCCAACCACTGAATCACTAACTTTTCAAGAATAATTAGTGTTTCATTCATCGGTGATTTTAAAATTATTTCATAGCCACTTTGAACAAGTTCGTGAATTTCCACGTGAAATTCACACATTGATTCAATTGGAAATTGTTCTTTCAAAAAACATGACTGAGTTACGTTTCGTTTCGAAATCGTAGTGCGATGTATGATTTTAGTCAGCCACGATTTCATTTCAGTTATTATATTTGAATATTCTAATACTAACATTTTGTTTTTATGAATTACTTCTTGTATAGGAGTTTTATCAACAATATTATCATTTTTCGCTATCAAATGGATCGATTCAATTTTTTCGTTTGTGTTTGGAAGATTTGTTTTATCAGATTTGTTTTCCATATCAATAGTCAAACCTGTAGTCACCATTTGTTCTGCAGATATTTGAGAAGAATTGCCATAATTGTTATCATCATTTGTAACATTTGTCTGAATGTGTTGAATTTCTTTTTGGAATTCCTCAAACATTTCTGGAGTTATTATAGCTGACAGTGAAGTTTCTTTCACACTTTTAGCACCGGTTTTTATGTGAGACTTCAATTCTTCCTGGTGTTTTCTCCAATAACTTTCGGCCGAAGAAAGAATTTCCTTTGTCATGTAGGAAACGAATAATTCAAATCTAAACCAAACAGCAGACATATAAAATTCTGGTGGAACTGGTTGGCTGTTGTCAAGTGTTTTCAGAGCTGCCAAGCGTTTGAGAAATATTAGCAATTCATTTAATATTTGAGTGGCGCCTGGAATCAAAGCGTAATTGTAACACGCCATAAGTACATTGCTTTTCGCATGTACCAAATAATCTGATGAATTTTCTTTGGATGATTCCGAGTTTGAGTCGTCAGATCCCAGCTCTGTATCAAGCTCCGAAATTCCAATAGAGGATTTCAGAGTTAATGGCCGGGTTTTTTCAACCAATTCTTTCAATCTGTCCATCATAAATGACAACAATTCGCATTTACTCCACGGCAGACACTGAGAATTTTCAATTATCACATCTTCTCCATGTTTGAACCATTGTTCAATCAATTTTTCAAACACAATTAATATCTCATTACTCTGCGATTTTATAATTATTTCGAAACCACTTGGAACAAATTCATAAATTGTTATTCCAAATTGGCAATTAGTTTGAATTGGAAATTGTTGTTTCAAGAAAAATGTTTTGTAAAGGCAGGATTTGGGTAATGCAGCACGATTTATCACTTTTGTCGGCCATGATTTCATCATAGTCGCTACGTTTGAATATTCATATATCAATATTTTTCCTGGTTGTGTTGTGGGATGATTGGAAATATTTTTATCATCAATAGCAGCATTATCATGGTCCGCCGAGTTAATATTCGTATCTACATTGCCACATTCAAGCCTGATAATTCCTGTTGTCGAATTGCCATTCGGTGTAATTTCATTATTTATAACATCAGTCGATCCGTTTTCTTTAATTGAATCTGAAAGAATTATTTCATCAGTTCTATTTACGTTTTCATTATTTGACGCTATTTCCATTCGTTCGTGCGATATTTGTGGACAATTATTGATATTCATGAGGGCTGAATTATCTGATGGAGAATTTTGAATTTGTGATTTCAGTTCTTCCAACATTTCCGGTGTTATCACAGCTGACAGCAACGATGACTTTTGAGTAGTGGAATTTTTAGCTTTACGTATTCTACTCCAACATGACTTGGCTTTTAAAAGAATTTCCTTTCTCATAGATGGAGCGAACAATTCGAATTTAAACCAAACAGCGGACATATAAATGTCTTGGGGTACTGGATCATCTTCAGGAATTTGCAAAGCTGCCAAACGTTTAATGAGATCGTATAATTCATTCAACGCTTCAGCAGCACCTGGAATCAACGCGTAGTTGTAAGATACTGAAACCAGACAACATTCACTGTGTCTCAATTTTCGCAACAGTTCTTCCTTAGATTCGTTTTTATGTAATGAACATTTTCTTCTCAACTTCGAAATTTCACAAGACAATCCCAAATTTGTTGGTTCAGTTCTCCTGACCAATTCTGATAATTCATTGATTAGGGATGTCAATAGTCCACATTTATTCCATGGTAAAGGTTGCTCTAAGTTTTCTCTCATCACGACTATATATCCACAATTCAACCATTGTGTTATTAATCTTTCGAATATAATCAAAGTTTCATTGGTAGGTGATTTCATAATTATTTCAAGTCCTCTTGGAAGAACTTCATAAATTGTTAAACTAAATTGACAATTTGCTTCCACTGGGAACTGTCGTTTTATGAAAAAACTTCGCTGGGTATTTGTTCTACATAAGTCAGGCCGATTAATTATCTTCATCTGCCATGAATCCATCACAATTGCCGGTGCTGTTGAGTATTCATAAATTAACATCTTATCCGGATGAATTGTTTCTTTTGTTGTAGTATTATCAACATATCCATTATCACCATCGTTCATCAAATCAATGACAGAACTTTTATTAATAATTTGTCCATCGCCAGTTGCATTCGTCGATTTTGTTCCATCAGTTATGCTGGGTGCAGTTGATTTATCGGATTCATCCTCTACATTACCACGCAATATTTTCGTCTGTCCATCCGATGTTTGTGGACATTTATTAATACTCTCATCAGTTGGATTAACTGTTCGATCTCGTTCAATTTCCGCTTCTAATTCTGATAGAATTGCTGGAGTTATCACAGTATTGGATAACAATTGTTGAGTCGCTTCAATTTTGTTCGTCTTCATTTCCTCCCGAAACTTGTGCCAAAACTTTCTACCTATTGAATACACTTCGTCAGACATATATGAAACGAACAATTCGAATTTGAACCAAACAGCAGACATATAAATGTCTGGTGGAACTGGATGATTGTTATCAGGAATTTTTAACGCTGCCAAACGTTTGATAAGTTTTATCAAATCGTTCAATGTTTGTTTGGCACCCGGAATTATTCCGTAGTTGTAACATGCGACGAGCACACTGGACTGTGCACGTTTCAATTGCGTTTTCAATTCCTCTCTTTCTGAATCTGATAATTCCTCTGTTTGCAATTGATTTAAGAGTATCGAAATACCAACAATCGATTTCACACCAGTCGGTCTACATTTCGTAATAAATTCCTTCAATCCGTCCACAAAAAACGTCAGCAATTCAGATTTATTCCACGGTAAATATTGCGAATTTTCATTCATTACGTCTTCTTTGTGTTTAAACCACTGATCAATTAATCTCTCCAATATCATCAGTGTCTCATTAGTCGGTGATTGGAGAATGATCTCAAATTCATTGAGACTCGTTTGATTAATCTTTATCCCAAATAGACAATTTGATTCAATTGGAAACTGTTGTTCGAAGAAATGTGTTTTGTGAACGTGGGATTTACGTAAATTAGATCGAAAAATGATTTTAGTTGGCCATGATTCCATCACTGATGTGGCAACGTTTGAATAGTTATACACTTGAATTTTAGCTCGATGAATTTGCTGACGTATTGCAGATCTTTCACGAGGATTGTCATCATTGTGAACTGTAGCGGTTTTTGGATCCGAATCATCAATTGCAAAATCTTCTCGATGATAGATAGGTCCATTCGTATAATTACTGACACTATATGGCGATTGAAAATGCTGTGACCAACGATATTTCCTACAATTCGCTGAATGATGACCAGTTTTAGTACAATTACAGCACGACAATTGATTCGGTGGTTTCAATAATCTGTATTGATTTGTTGGTACATTTACACTCGTTCCACTTGTCTGAAAAATTAATAAACAACACTTATCATTTTAATTTATACACCCTTTCCAAGTTTTATGCATTTCTAGTAAATGAAAGAGTTAAAAAGAAAATCAAAGTATAAAAATAAATTTTCCTTACGTGTAATATATGATTGTTCATTTCACTTTTTCTTTGGAGTATCATCGCGATTTAAATTAATCCTCACATAAAATCATTCAATAATTATTGTTGATAACTAAACAATGGGTCAAGAGAATTTAAAGAGGCCTACAAAAAGGGAAATTGCGTAATATAGCAACACGTGAATAATTAATGCAATATATTTTATTAATAATATTCTTACAAATTTATAATTGATCAGGAAACAGTTAAACATAAAGTTAATTTTGATAATAATATTTATTATCATTACTGATAATTATAAATGAGTAGGAATCTTATTTTCCTATATTTTTATTCTACTTTGTTTTGAACGTTTACACCGCCTTTTTTGTGTTCGTGTTGATTGCTTTTTTTCTTTTGACAGCGCAGTGGAGTTCAATTTTTTCCACAAAGCCAACATATCTCTTTTATTAATTAAACCTAATTTTGCATGATCAACAGCGTTCTTGAGTTTTGGTATCATTGATGTTAAATTATGTTCACGTGCGAAAGAAGCTGCAGCTTTAGCATATTTTATTAGTCCTTTTTTGCCAATAATTTTTTTTAAAACTGGTCTTGGAAAATTGAATGGCTTTTTCAATTCAATTGCATTTGCGTTGCTAAGAATATTTCTTTCATTCGTACTAGCACTAGTCGAAGTAGAAACTTTCAAAGTTTCGTCTCTTGTAGAATTTACGTGAGAAATTCTCGCGTCATTATTACTTGATGATCCAGCTTGGTTTGCTGTATTCAAAAATATTATATCATTTGAACTCTGATCATCATGAAAAATGTCACTATGACAAGACCAACTATTTCTCAATTGTTCAGTAGATAATTGCGGTGGATTTTTATTGCCTGATTTCCCACTCCGAGTTGATAAAATTTGCAATTCTGAATCACTAACAGAATCAATTGCAGGGTAACATGAAATTTCGAGCTTGAGTTTCTGTAAATTTTTTTTAGTAATTATCGGCAAAGTTGATGGTGTTCTACCTTTAGATTTCATCCGATTTTTTTCTGCAAATTCCTTTTGAAGTCTCTTCCTACCTTTTTCCGCCGCAGCAATTATTTTTTTCGTTGCATAAGCCGTGAATAATTCAAATTTAAACCATATAGCGGTCATATAAATTTCGGGTGGAACTGGACAATTATCACCGCGATTTGGCAATGCTGCAATAACTTTAATGAACTTTTGTAATTCATTTAATGTTTTATGAGCATCAGGAATTAAACCAAAATTATAAGACACCATCAATAAAATGCATCTTACTCTCGCCAAATTTTCTATCAATATTTTTCGATTCGCTACCGTTATTTTTTTTGACTTCAATTGAGTTTCAAACGACTTAATCGTAGCTCCATATTGTAAATTACTCCGCTTAGATTCTTCGACAAGATCTTGCAAACAATTTATAAAAAACGACAACAGTCCAGATTTATTGCATGGTAATTGCGGCGAATTCTTAATCTTCATATTACGTCTCTCAATAAACACTTGTCGTATTAATTTCTCCAATATTATCAACGTTTTCTCACTTGGTGTTCTGAAAGTTATCTCCAGGTGATTCCTTGTTTCATTAATTGTCATTCCAAATGAGCATTTACTTTCGATTGGAAACTGTTGGTTAAAAATGTTGATTCTTTCGTAGAATAACTCGTTCACGTTTGTGACATTAACTGTTTTCATCGGCCACGTTTTCATTTCATTCTTTGAAACGTTTGAATATTCATAGATCAATCGCTTTTGTCTCTTATCAATGGCTCGTTTTTTACTATCATCGTTATAATTGCTGTCCACATCCTCATCATCATCATCATCAACCAAATCAATGATCGTATTTGTATCAGAATCATCAATTGTAATTTCATCTTGTGGATAATATGGACCTTTTGTATAGCTACTGACAAAACGTGGCGATTGAAAATGCTGTGACCAACGATTTCTCTTACAATTTGTTGAATGATGACCAGTTTTAGTGCAATTACTGCACGACAATTCATTTAGCGGTTTCAATATTTTGAATGGATTTGTTGGTACGTTTACACTGGTTCCACTTGTCTGAAAAATCAAGTATACGCAACAATCAATAAATAAATTTATCACACAATATATATATTTGAATGCATATATATTTCGTTTGTGTTATTGTCTTTTGCACTGAGTTCATTTGGTGATGTATAAAAATATTAAAAACATTTACTCGCCCACATTCATCACTTCTTTCATATTTTTCTTTGGAGTATCATCGCGATATAATGCAAAATACATATAAAAAATCCGATGAATGTTCATAGCAATAAAAATTCTTATCGATGTGTAATTGGAATGATATAATATAATATAGAATATAACAAGAGATAGAAAAATAGCTATGAAATATATATTTTTTTTTGAATACTTATTCGTCATTTTAAGTTCGTCATTTTGCACTTTTATATCATTAAGTCAATACTAATACGATATGAACAAACAAAGTTGTTTCTATGAAGTAGAAAAAGTATACGAAAGAAGGTAAAATTATTGAAAATCTGGATCATCAATGAGTTGTTCTAGCATATTCAAACTGTCAAGTAAAACTTTTTCTTCATCATCGTCATCAGAATTCATTTGTAATTCGTTATTTGCAGTTTCGTTCGTTGAATTTATTTTATTATTGACATCGTTTGTAGATGTTCGCATTATTTCTTTCAACGCTCTTATAAATTCTGAATCGTCATAATCATCATCGTCGTCATTATTATCAGCAATAGCGGTCGCAGAAATGAGATTCGCAGCAGAAATAGAAGTGGAAGCAGTGGAATTTTTGTTTATTGGTTCATTATCATTGTCATTGTCGCTTAATGTTAATTCTTCAATTTTTTTCTTCTCAATTGGCACTTCAATGATATCACTATCACTCGATATGTCCATTAATTCATTGGAAGCAGTTTTGCTATTTGATTCTGTTAACTGTAAATGAATGTGAAATAAAATATGAAAAACAAAATTTTTTAAAAATGAAAGATATTTTTTTTTTATACCATTCAACGAGGTATCAATCAAAATTTTATTCGTCAATCCAAAAATATTCTATCGCGCGAAATTTTGATTAATACCTCAACAATCGTAATTTTGATCGTTACCTTTTCCAATTGACGCATCCCTTCCAATTCCTGTCGAATTTTTTGTACTTTTTTCTTTCTCCACACTTCCGATAATTGTAATTTCTTTCGCAATAAACTACTAAAATATCCAACCATAACAGTCAACTGTTGTACTGAACCATCATCAACAAATAATTCACGATAGCTCTCTAACGATTTGATATACTTTTCATTATCTGGACAATCATTCATAATATTTTCAACCTTTTCAAACTTTTTTATCAACTGTCCATTACTCATTGTCTTATATTGCTTACAAACTTCGTATTCAAACATGAGTTTATTCAACGTTACCATAATTAATTTATTCTTATTAAAAGCCAACCAAACTTTTTTCTCGTATTTTCTTTGTTTGTCTGTTAACTTGATGCATTTATTAACGCCATCAATGATATGTTTTGATGTGTGTGGTGTAAATACTTCATTGCAAAATATAAGAATCTTCAAATACATCTCCACTGGTATTTCTACATTCTTCTTTTCCTTCTCCATTTTCATTACCAATTTCTGATAATTATCAATAACTTCTTTAGCACCTTCAATCCATCCGCAATAATACAAACACAAAACAATTCGCCATTTCAAATCATAAGTTGTTGCCTCAACTTTGTCCAAAGACGATTGTACATCTGGTGGTTTGAAATCTGGATAACTTTTGTGAATATCCGCAATAATATTTTTTCGCGTTTCAAGCTTATCTATATGTTCGCTCATTATATTTAAATCTGCGGTGGACCATTTGGTCCGCGCAATTGTTTCACGTTCTTTCAATGCAATCAACAATCGATGGCGATTTATTGGTAAACTTGCACTGCCAATCATCAGCCATTTTTCATCATCATCACGTATCAACCACATAATTAATAATTCTCTCAACAATTTTAACACTTCATCGCTGTATGTTTGCAAAAACATGTGTGCAAACCCATTGTGATATCCCATAATTAATTCAAATGGAGATATGTCATCTAATTCCGTGATGAAAGCAGGAAATACTTTTCCAGAAATTAAACCATCAATTTTCGAACCTTCAATATCATTTAATCGAGTGTAATTTGATACTAAATTGTTTGGCCATAAACTTGGACACTTCCAATGGTAAAAAATGTGACCATTCAATGGTGGTAGTGTTGCTGATGACGTGGATGATGATGATGATGTGGACGGTACAATGAAATCAGTTTCAATTTTTATTGTAACGGGGATTATTTCGTCTTCTATAAGTTCGGTTTTTATCGGCGATTTCGCGTGATTAATTTCGAGTCTCGGAATAATTTTGTCTGAATTTATTGAATAATCTTTAGCTGTTTTGGGTTGTTTTGAACATGGTGGGGATTTTTGATGCTTTGTTCTGTTAATTTGATTATGATTTATGGGATTTGTTGAACGATCTTTCGACGATTTAATATCGGGAGAACGCGATGGGATTTTTTTTCTATTTGATTTGTGGTGTGAATGCTTTCGGCCGTTAGATCGATGACGATTTCTGGACGATTTTCGTGAACGTGACCGGGATTTCCTAGATGAATGTTTTCTATCTCTAGATCGTCGACGAGCTCGGAAGGATTCTGATTTTGGCGAACGCGATCTCGACTTATCGGGTGAATTATTTTTATCTTTAGATCGTCGACGACCTCTGAATGATTTTGATTTTGGTGTACGCGATCGGGTTCTTTCACGGCTTGATTTACGGGATGGACTTTTGGATTTATCTTTATGGGAAGTATTACAAGTATTTGATGATGAGGGTGATGGTGATGATGATTTGTGTGTTCCTTTATCTCGAGATGAACTCACGCCCGCATTCGGCGGCGTCTGGAAACACAAAGAACGAAGAACCTAAAATTGCAAAGAGACACTGGGCGCATTTATTTTTTGTGTTTCTTATTTACGAATTATTCAGTCATTTAAACTTTCGCGTATTTTCTTTCTTTTATATCAATTCGCTGTAGGTTTATTCTTGAGAGAACCATCCTGAATAGTTGGCCCTGGTAGAATTGATATAGCTGTAAATTTCTCCATAATTTCATCACACTCATTGCATTTCTGCGCCATATGCAACAATAGGTGGTAAAAAAAATTCACTGAACGACTTCGATGATTCATGAGCTCAGGAAAAAATTCTGTGATTGTTCTTCACTTTACTTTGAATAAAATTGATCAATGAAGTTAATATTTTTCGTCCAGCTAAACTCTCGGTTGAATTGCAGTTCGTCTGACAGAATTAATACACGACTCGAAGTATTTCAAGAATTAATGAACGAGTGATGAATTTTTAGAATGAGATATTTATCAAGATCAATTTTTCCAGGACCAAAACCCTGTCACTATTTTTTTCATGTTTTATCTTCCGATATAACATAATTGGTCCATTAATTCCCGTTCTTTGATTGTTCATTTATGCATGTGTATGATACTCCATAGAAATGTTTGTAAGATAAATCGAAAAAGAAGGGAAATTTAACCAAAGAAAAAAAAATAGGATAGTTTGTTAATTGTTAATGTTATGAGAATAGTTTTTGACGATTCTTTCATCTTTTCCAATGTTAAAAATCGAGATATTATAAAAAAATGTACGAAATTTACCGTTTGATGATAACGCCGCCATAAATCCGGACAATTTTCATTCGTATGACCCTGCGACTTGCACGTGTTGCACTGGACATTTCGACAATTCTCGCACGTTTTTCGATATGCAGAATATTTTGTTCCACACTGAAATTAGAGAATAAACAACATAAAAATTGAATTATCTTTCAATTCTAAATTATCTAGAGAAAATCACGTTCGATGATTAATTCCAAATTTTTTCCATTGCTCAGATTAAATAAATGAGCGTTGATGTGATTATGGTAAAATATTTATTTGTTATTACCGTAAGGCACATTGAATGTGGACAACGCGGTTCATAATGTCCAATTTCACCACACATATGACATCTGGGTACAGGACGTCCAGTTGGACATTTATCACGTGTGTGACCTGTCCGTTGGCACACCGAACAGATTTTCCGTTTTTCACGAGATCTTAAATTATTTCCCTTGTCCGCATCAAGAATTGCCCAACGATTTGGATTATCTGGGAATTGAAAGAAAAGTAAAGTGAGAATGAACAGTGAAAAATCATTAATACAATGACATCAGCAATGAAATATTGATTGTCAACGCAATATTTCATATCTGATAACTTAATCACATCATAAAACCATCCAAAATATTGAACGATGCTGTAAACATCAGTTATTGAATTTACATGTTCATGAAAGCAAATAAAATCCATGAAATTTATGAATCATTCACGTAAATTACTTACTTGGCATTCGACTTTGAATTTTATGAACGTCCAACAACGAAACTCCGCCACGTGGTTCATTATAAAATTGTTCCAATTGTTTAGGCATCGGTTGAAAAACATATTCCTCAAACGACATTTCCTTAGTAGACTTTCTACGTTTACTTCCATTATCGCTCGACTTTTCACCACTTTCCGGTCCTGATTCCGGACATCGTGAACGTTTTCTCGATACTCCTCGCTCTAAATTCAATGAATCACCATCACCACTAATAACTTCATCAACTTGTCTACTCGTTGATTCGCCAGTACATTGAACCACTGTGTGGCCAACACCTGTTGCATTACCAATAGTTTTATCAACTGAATTCGTTAGATTTTGTATCGGGAATTGATTCGGAACATTTTCACCATCGTTATTACCCGTCATTTGTCCTTCGATTTGTCCCCATCTCATTGCTTCACTCTCTGTCATACTGTCATCATCACTCAATAAATTATTACTCAACGTGGCAGTGCTCTCACGCAATCGTTTAATATCTGCCAATGTTGTAACACCGGTTGCAACTTGAGTACAATTAATTATAATATTACTCGGTATTGTGTCAATATCATTCGTCAATTCTTCATTATTAATTTCCATTCGTGATTCATTCGTTGAATTATTGGGTGGCAATTCATCTGATTGCGATGGCAATGGTAAAATTGATGGAACAACTTGCATAGATGAATCAGTAACATCATCAACACCAGGTGGTGGTGGTTGTGATTCAGATGATTTATTTCCCATCATAACTGTTGACCCTGGTTCATCATCACTGCTGCTCGATTCATCACCACTGTCATTAAGATTAATCAACAGTGGCGCAGGTTTTGGTGGTACTGGCACTTCGAAAATAGATTCATCCGAATCTGATGATATTTCATCAACATGTTTGCTTGTTGTTGGCTTAATTTGCGATCGTTGATTTGTTTTTGCTGCCACGTTGTATTTAGAAGATGAATCTGCATCAACTCCAGGTAGACGAGCAGGATTTTCAGGAGTTTTGTCTGAGTTCGTTGGATTTTTATCAGTAGTAATAGTCGCTTGTAAGCTTATGCTTGTATTTGGTTGATCATTACTTGGATTATTTTTAGAATTATCTTCAGTTGTATCTTCACTAGTTGTGAGACTGGCAGTTGGTCCTGGTTTATTCCTAGTGACTGTTTCACATCTTTTGTCTCTTCTATTTGTATCATTAAAACCATGTCTTGTATTTCTCAGAGTAATATTGGCTGAATGTTGTGGTTGCATATTAGATGAGTGATTATTTCTTCTTCTGCCCCGATTGCTATTGTAGCGTGCGGATGGCGGTGGCATCGATGCATTCTGATAACTAGGGTAGTTATATTGTGGATGAATAGGGGCATCCAATAGGGCTCTAGGCCTTTTCGAGAACATTCCTGTATTTGTTGGATAGTTCACTGCTGAATGATGCGGTGGATTATTATAATTCGGATTTAATCCATGTGCTTGATTTGTTGGATACATTATCGGATTGTTTGGATGGTGATTCGGTCGCGGATCAATCGCCCATTGATTATGAGGACCAGTGTGTCCATGTGCATTGGCAAGAGGATTGTGTTGAGGTAGCAATGTTGAATATTGAGCTGACACCGGTGGAATCATATTATTAAACGAATTACCAAGTGAATCTTGGTGGACTGGGGGTGGCATTACATTCGGCATGTGATCCGGATATGTCTCATTTGAATAATGAATTTCGGCGTAAAGACGTGCTTCAAGATCTGCATCACATCCAGCGCCCTCGATCTCACGACTATCCATTTTTATTTTCTTCCGATCTACCTAGACAATACAAAATTAATAAGCTAAACATATTACAGAATACTATCCAACTTATCAATCGTTCAAAATGTTTATGCATTGATTATCAGATGAAAGAAAGTTCTAGAATTTGTGAGGTTAGGTCAGAGTTTTCTCACACTGTACTATGATATTGCTCTTTGGCCTGTATTGGTCAAGTTATTCACAGTAATTATTCAATTTGTTGATTGTATTGAATATCTACTCGAGCGTTGATTATTTATTATGAAAATAATTCTCAAACTTGTAGGGTTAAGTTGGACATTTTGCTCCTACCGTACAATTTTGATCGTCCGTATCGTCCTGTTGACTCTTGTTGTGCCGAATTTCGTTACGTTTTCATGGCAGACATAGAAAATTAATTCTATGCACAATTAACTTATTGAATCATTTTTGTAATATAAATTCTTGGTAATATAATTTTGATGAACAATGGCGGCACACGTGTGAGACGCCATACTTCTTGTCACGTGATCGCAACTGTGATTGGCCAAACATTCGTAACGTTGATTGGCTGAACACGATACACTTGTAAGCCGAAGCACATATCTATATACATATGAAAGATGCTGATACCCCTAACGACTTGTATGCTCACGCATGCGCAGATATCTCCCACCAATTCCGCATCATCCAATGGTGGGCAGGCGTTCCCAAGTTAGTTAGACACCGATTGGCCCATTTCGAAACAACAGGAACAGAGCTTATGGGTCATCAAAATTTGTCGATTCAAATTACAATAAGGCGAATTTCGATGAACATTATGGCGAATAGTTGGATTGAACTTCTTTGTTCATTCAATGCAAACATTTATGTGCATTTAATCTGAGATGAATAAAGAAATATAAACAAATTCACCAGACAATAATTTCCGAAATAATTAATAGAACATTTTTTGAATTTGAAATATGCTTCCAATCAGATGACCGTGGAATAGAAACTGAATTCCATTTCGTTGATAGTCTGACGTTTCCAAGGTTTTATTGGAATAATAACAATCGGTAGAAATAATTAATTCATTTATCCAATGAGATTAATCCATATCTTCCGCTTTATCACCAGATACCAGTTCCAGGAGAAAAAGAATAGCGGCACAGATCAGACCACCAGGAACACCAGCTATACAGTGGCTGCTGCTGTGGAACCCAGGATTGTTCCCGTAGCTTCAATGGCCTGACAAGTAGCAACACCACCAATAGCTATTTTTGCGCTCTTGACACTTATTTCAGACATCAATTCAACTGTTGGGTTTAAAAGTGGAAATGTGATGAAAATTCTCTTTTCAATCGGAAAATGTGTTATTTATGACAATTTTTACCTGATCTTTCTGCATAATCCAATCTCATACATTTTCTCATTCATTTTATCATTCACATTTTTCCCTTTCAAAGTTGTATGTGAGGTCTTCAGGACACACAAAATATCCATCATTTCCACATATTTGGCCGCCAGAGAATGAATATTCACCCAAACATTCTGTTCAGAAATTTTCAGTAAAGAGGAAAAACAATTATTTTAATCTTGAACGCTGGCACTATTTTCTAAAATGATTCCTGTGAATTGTTACAGGAATCAGTAACTCACCATATGCACAATACCCATTTCCACGGTCTATAGAATTGTAACATCCACATCGTGTGCGTATTTCGGTGTCGAACACGATGCATACCTTCTCGCCGTAACAGTCGTTATCAACTTCACATTCTAAATTATTAACAAATAATTTGCATTCAGCCAAAAATAAAAATTTTCTTGAAATTGATAGTTCGATAATGATAAATTCGATTTTTAAGTCAGGTGACATATTAGTGAGCTTTTGAAGATCCACATCTTTGATTTTTATTTCTAGTCGAATTTGTGTCCGGGTAAAATTGCGTATCGTCAATGTTTTCTCAACGTTTGAGTTGATTATGAAATTGTGATTATTAATAATTAGCCGAGAGTCTTCACTACGTACCGTCTCTTACGCATTTTTCTACATTTATATCCATGATATATTTGGGTGCACATACACACTGGGCTCCGTGTTCCTTGACGAAACATCCCATGTTACTCTCTTTACAATCCAGCTCACCACATGCACTCACGCATTGGTGATTGAGGCATATCTCTGTAGGGTCACAATTGTCATCCATGTCACACTGGACTGTTGGAAAAATTGAATTTTATCGCGTGGGTATATGAGAAAAAATAAAAAATACAGACGTACGAAGAAATTCTAAATAACTTATGACTGAGTCACGAAATATTCAATTGACATAAATATTCTATTAATTCTCAATTATGCTAGAAACATTGACTGACGAGAACGAGTGGATCTTCTGGCACCGGCTGGATTCCTTTCACGTCTGCTCGCCAAAGATGTTAAATAAATTCATTTGTATAAATACATTAGGTCGGTTTGATCTGTATGATGATGAGATAGGACAGACAACAACAGCGACCGTGATGAATATCAACAGTTGAGTGATCTTCATCGTGCTAATTCGACTGGTAGAATGAAATGAATATCATTCAACCGTACTTGGACTGTTTCTTTCCCGAATGATCCGATGATAGAATAAGCTACTTTCTATAAGACCCATTGCGTTGGGTGGAATGTGTTCTATCTATAGGATTCATATCTTCTAAGAACAATAATATTCCTA
The DNA here is from genome assembly GCA_030523085.1 of Meteorus colon. Taxonomy (NCBI): domain Eukaryota; kingdom Metazoa; phylum Arthropoda; class Insecta; order Hymenoptera; family Braconidae; genus Meteorus; species Meteorus colon. Next base: position 125,598 of record JAPYZH010000236.1, on the reverse strand, counting down.
CGTGAAGATAACGCTAACCTGGGGCGTTCGACATGCATGTGTGTGAATTACTATCGGCTCGATTATCAGTAGGAATCGAACTTACTAGAAAATATATTCTCATGACATCAAACGTTCATCCTTGTTGGATGAAATTGACATCAGCATGATAATAAATCTACTTAACATGATGGAATGTTCACGGAAAAATTGTTTCTCTTTCATTCAATCATTCAAGTCTGAACAACATATAATTTCTTCGTGGAGTCATTTCATCATGAAATATTTCATAACAAATTCTGTAATTCAAACGTTTGCGGGTATATGAGCGCCACATCTACAACAAATAACAGCAAAAGAAAAGCAAATTGTCGATGAACCATATGGCGAGGAGTTGGATTAAACTTATTTATTCATTCAATGCAAACATTGTTTATGTGCATTTAATCTGAGATGAATAAAGAAATATAAATAAATGCACCAGACAATAATTTCAATCAGATGACCGTGGAATTGAAACTGAACTCAATTTCGTTGATAGTCTGATGTTTCCGAGGATTCAGTGAAATAATGACAATCGATAGGAATAAATAATTCATTTATTCAATGAAATTAATCCGTTTCTACCGCTTCATCATCAGATACCAGTTCGAGGAGAAAAAGAATAGCGGCACAGATCAGACCACCAGGAACACCAGCTATACAGTGGCTGCTGCTGTGGAGCCCAGGATTGTTCCCGTAGCTTCAATGGCCTGACAAGTATAGCAACACCACCAATAGCTATTTTTGCACTCTTGACACTCATATCAGACATCAATTCAACTGTTGGGTTTAAAAGTGGAAATGTGATGAGAATTCTCTTTTCAATCGGAAAATGTGTTATTTATGACAATTTTTACCTGATCTTTCTGCATAATCCAATCTCATTCATTTTATCATTCACATTTTTCCCATTCAAAGTAGTACCTGAGGTCTCCAGGACACACAAAAAACCCATCATAATGACATACTTCGCCCGCAGCAGATGAATATCCGTCTGAACAGGCTGTACAGAAATATTCCAGTATGAAGGAAAAACAATTATTTTAATCTTCTGGTACGCTGGCACTACTTTCAGAAATGATTCCTGTGAATTGTTCCAAGAATCAGTAACTTACAAAATGCACAATACCCATCTCCACGATCTATAGTATTAACTTCACATCCACATCGACGGCGTGAGAAAGAGTCGAAGATGATGCATTTCTTCTGTCCGTAACAGTCGTCGTCATTTTTACATTCTAAATTAACAAATAATTTTGCATTCAGCCAAAAATAAATATTTTCTCGATTACAATTGATCAATACTAAAAAGCTATTCGATTATAATCTATCGGAAATTGATAGTTTGATTATGATAAATATTTTAAAGACAATTGCATGATCTGGAAGTCAGGTGATTTATTAGTGAAGTTTTACAGATCCTCATCTTTAAATTTCATTTCCAGTTGAATTTGTGTCCGGGTAAAATTACGTATCATCAATGTTTTCTCAGGGTTTGAGTTGATTATAAAATTGTGATTATTAATAATTAGCCGAGAGTCTTTATTACGTACCGTCTCTTACGCATTGTTCATCATTTAAATCCATGATATATTTGGGTGCACATACACACTGGGCTCTGTGTTCCTTGACGAAACATCCCATGTTACGCTCTCCACAATCCAACTCGCCACATGCACTTACGCATCGTCCATTGGAGCATCTGTCTGTATGCCAACATTGGGCATCATTCGAGTTGCAGTATACTGTTGGAAAAATTGAATCTTATCATGCGGAAATATTAGAAAGAATGGATAATAGAAAGATATGAAGAAATCCTGAATAACATGATTGAGTCACGAAATATTCTATCAATTCTCAATTAGCTCGATGGAAAATAAATTTTTAGATATACTAGAAACATTGACTGACCAAAACGAGTGGATCTTCTGGCGTTGGCTTGACCCCTTGCACGTCTCCTCAGCGGATACTGTAAAATATATGAACCGATGTTAAATAAATTCATTTGTATAAATACATTAGGTCGGTTTGATCTGTATGATGATGAGATAGGACAGACAACAACAGCGACCGTGATGAATATCAATAGTTGAGTGATCTTCATCGTGCTAATTCGACTGGTAGAATGAAATGAATATTATTCAACCGTACTTGGAACTGTTTCTTTCCCGAATGATCCGATGATAGAATGAGTTGCTTCATATAACTTATTGCGATGGACGGAATGTGTTCGATCTATAGATCTATACAAGATAACGCTTATTTGGGGCTTCTGGAATGCTTGTGCGTCAAATATTATCGGCTTGATTATCACAATGGAGATGGAAATTTTGTAGAAATCTATTCTTGTGATAATGAACAATTTTCATTGTTGAGTGATATTCTCATCAGCATAATGATATAGATCTACTTAACATGATGGAATGGTCACGGAAAAATTGTTTCGCTTTTATTCAACCATTCAATTCTGAACAACAAATAATTTCTTCGTGGAGTCATTTCATAATGAAACATTTCATAACAAATTCTTTAATTCAAACGTTTGCGGCTACATGAGCGTCATCTACTACAAATAACAACAAAGAGAAAAGCGAATTGTCGATGAACCATATGGTGAGGGGTTGGATTAAAATTATTTATTCATTCAACGCAAACATCGTTTATGTGCATAAAATCTGGGATGATTAAAAAGACATGAATAAATACACCAGACAATAACTTCCGAAATAATTAATAGAACATTTTGTGAATTTGACATATGCCTTCAATCAGATGACCGTTGAATTGAAACTGAACTCAATTACGTTGATAGTCTGATGTTTCCAAGGTTTCACTGGAATAATAACAATCGATGGAAATAATCAATTAATTCTATGATAATCATCCGTCTCTATCGCTTTATCACCAGATACCAGTCTCAGGAGAGAAGGAATGGCGGCACCGATTAGACCACAAGGCACATCAGCTGCTGTTGCACTTTTATGACACTCATATCAGACATCAATTCAACTGTTGAATTCAAAAGTAGAAATGTGATGAAAATTTTCTCTTCAACAGGATAATGTGATTTATATGACAATTTTCACCTGATCGTTCTGCATAATTCAATCTCATACATTCTCTCATTCATCTTACTATTTCACATCGTTTGCTTTTCAAGTTGTACCTGAGGTCTCCAGGACACATAAAAAATCCATCACGATGACATACTTCGCCTGCAGCAGATGAAGATCTGGGTGAACAGTCTGTACAGAAATATTCCAGTATGAAGGAAAAACCATTATTTCAATCTTCTCGTACGCTGGTACTACTTTCAGAAATGATTCCTGTGAATTGTTCCAAGAATCAGTAACTTACAAGATGCACAATACCCATCTCCACGATCTATAGTATCATCTTCACATCCACATCGAAGGCGTGATAAAGAGTCGAAGAAGATGCATTTCTTCTGTCCGTAACACTCGTCGTCAGTTTCACATTCTAAATTAACAAATAATTTTGCACTCAGCCAAAAATAAATATTTCCTTGATTACAATTGATTTATACTGAAAAGCTATTCGATTATAATCCATCGGAATTCGATAGTTTGATTATGATAAATATTTTGAGGACAACATGATTTTGAAGTCAGGTGACCTATTAGTGAGTTTTTGAAGATCCTCATCTTTAAATTTTATTTTCAGTTGGAATTGTGTCTGGGTAAAATTATGTATCGTCAATTTCGCAACGTTTGCGTTGATTATGAAATTATGATTATTGATAATTAGCTAAGAGTCCTTATTACGTACCGTCTCTTACACATCGTCTTCGATTTATATCCATGATATATTTGGGTTCACACACACAATGGGCTCTGTATTCCATGACGAAACATCCCATATTAGCCCCTCGACAATTCAACAGGCGACATGCACTCACGCAACCGTTTTTGCGGCATGTCTCCGTTGCCAGACAATCATAATCCCTGTCGCACGGAGCTGTTGAAAAAATTGAATTTTATCGCATGGATATATGAGAAAAAATAAAAAATAGAGAGGTACGAAGAAATTCTAAATAACTTATGACTGAGTCACGAAATATTCAATTGACATAAATATTTTATCAATTCTCAATTAGCTCGATGGGACATAAATTTTTAGATGTGCTAGAAACATTGACTGACGGAAACGAGTGGATCTTCTGGCGCTGGCTGGATCCCTTCCAAGTCTGCTCGCCAAAAACTGTAAAATATATGAACCAACGAAATCATAAACAGAACACAATAAAGGTATGTGAGACGATTGATGTTAGATGAATCCATTTGTATAAATACTTTAGCTCGGTTTGATGCTCTGTCTGACAATACGATGGGACAGAGAACAACAGCAGCCGTGATGAATATCAATAGTTGAGTGATTTTCATCGTACTAATTCGCCGGATAGAATGAAATGAATATTATTCAACCGTACTTGGAACTGTTTCTTCCCCGAATGATCCGATGAGAGAATGAGCTGCTTCCTGTAAGACCCATTGCGTTGGTGGGAATATGTTCGATCTATAGAATTCATATCTGCTAAGAACAATAATATTCCTACGTGAAGATAACGCTTATTTGGGGCTTCTGGAATGTTTATGCGTCAAATATTATCGGCTCATCTATCATGTAGGAATGGAACTTACTAGAAAATATATTCTTGTGGTGTGATAACAATTTTCATTGTTGGGTGATATCCTAATCAGAGGAGAAAATCTCATTTTACTCATTAGAACGCTGACACTATTTTCTAGAATAATTCGTGTACATTATTCCAAGAATCAGTAACTTGGAATGTCTTAACGTCAATTACTATCGACTGTTTCATTGCCACCCACAAATGGAACTTCACAAAATATATTCTTATGATATCAACCGTTCATCATTGTTCTAGAATATTCTCATTAGTATAATAATAAATCTACTTAACATGGTGAAATTTTCACGAAAAAATTGTTTCGTGTTCATCAAATCATTTAATTCTGACGCAGCAAAAAAATTCTTCGTAGAGTTATTTTATGATGAGAACACATGTTGTAATTCAAACGTTCGCGGGTACATCAGCGCCACCTACAACAAATAATAACAGAAAGAGAAACGAGAAAAATTTCCAATCCATAGAAATGCCGCCATGGAAAGAACTATGGAAAAACAATGAGGGAATCATCCAACATAACCTTAAATATGTACACAAAACACGTTAGTCCACGTGCTGATTTCTACATATCGACATTAATTATTTATTAACAGCGATTGTTTACATTTTAAAAATCAAATCATGTCGGCACCAGGGAAGTTTCATAAGCAAATAAAAGCCAAACATTTAGATCCAAATCGGCTAATATTTTCATTATTTACAACAAATGATATAAAAAATTTGAGTGTTACAAAAATATGTGCACCATTGTCATTCAATACTTTGGGTCATGCATTCAAAGGTGGACTATATGATCCAGCATTAGGTGAGAATAATTCAATCATTCATCAACATTTATCGTGGGCTACCTCTTAAGATTGACCACTGAATAATAAAAATTATCCATTTCAGGTCCTTTGAATGAACAGTCAGAGCCTTGTGGAACATGCGGCGGCAACGCATTCCAATGCACTGGTCACTTTGGCCACATAGATCTACCATTACCAGTGGTGAATCCTTTATTCCATAAAGTTCTATGCACACTCATAAAATTAGCATGTTTGAAGTGTTCCACTTTACAAATACCAGGCCAAGTTAAATTATTACTGTCAGCTAAACTTCGATTATTGAATGAAGGATTTTATAGTGAGCTGGAAGCACTGGATCAAGAAGTTGCTTCAGCTGTTAGTACCAATCGACAATTAAATGAAGGCGAATTGGAATATGTTCGTGATATAATTGACAATTATATCGAGACATTGCACAAGGAACACCCAGTGGTTGACAATGTCAATCGTGATTTCGAATTGAACACTAAAAACATTAATATGCAATGGCACACGTACGTTGAAAATGTATTAAAACAATGTACAGCTGGTAAAGTTTGCATGAACTGTCACGATGCAATACCCAAAGTAACAATACTGAAAAATCGCATAATGATATCAAAACCTGCATTAAATACCAGCAACAGTAGCGATCATAATTCATCAGTTGTTCATCGACTGGAAACAATTCTTCTCATGCCAGATCAGTCGAAGGAATATTTGAGAAGCATCTGGCAACATGAAAGTGATATTTTGCAAGTAATATTACCATGTCTAACCAGTATAGAATTGGAATATCCAACTGATATATTTTTCTTCGAAGTAATTCCAGTATTACCACCGATTGTACGCCCAATAAATTTTATGGACGGTCAGATAATTGAACATCCACAATCGCAAGTTTACAAACCGATCATACAAGATTGTTTGGTATTACGAAATATCATTCAAACAATACAGGACGGTGATACGAATAAATTACCAGAAGAGGGTCGTTTAGTGTTTGAACAAATACGCGGTAATAATGCTGTTGAAAAATTGCACAATGCGTGGCAAGCACTTCAAGCAAGCGTTGATCATTTGATGGATCGTGAAATGAGTAAAACTAATGATTCAATTAATTGCCAAGGCTTGAAACAAGTTATTGAGAAGAAAGAGGGCATTATACGTATGCATATGATGGGGAAACGGGTTAATTTTGCAGCACGATCCGTCATAACGCCTGATCCAAATTTAAATATCGATGAGATTGGTATCCCTGAAGCATTTGCAAAGAAATTAACGTATCCAGTGCCAGTTACACCATGGAATGTCACAGAATTACGTCAAATGGTTATCAATGGTCCAGACAAACATCCAGGCGCAGTTATGATTGAATGTGAAAATGGATTCAATCAACGCATTGACAATGTTTGTCCAATTAAACGTGAAGCGATTGCCAAACGTTTATTGACTACAGGAAAAGCTGATGAATTTTTTTACGGTGTTAAAATTGTTCATCGTCATTTACAAAATGGTGATATATTATTGTTGAATCGTCAGCCAACTTTGCACAAACCTAGTATAATGGCGCACAAAGCGAGAATATTGAAAGGTGAAAAAACATTAAGATTGCATTATGCCAATTGTAAAGCGTACAATGCAGATTTTGATGGTGATGAGATGAATGCACATTTTCCACAGAATGAATTGGCACGGAGTGAAGGTTACAATATTGCTAATGTATCAAATCAATATTTAGTGCCAAAAGATGGTACACCATTGGGTGGTTTAATTCAGGATCACATGGTGTCTGGTGTGAGATTGAGTTTACGTGGAAAGTTCTTTTCCAAGGAAGATTATATGCAACTAGTTTATTCCGGATTGTCGGATCATATTGGAAATATTATATTATTGCCACCGGCAATTATCAAACCGATACAATTGTGGTCGGGTAAACAAATAATATCGACAGTTATGATGAACATTACACCGCGAGGTAAAGCGCAGATAAATTTAACTGCAAGTGCAAAGATAAACGCTAAAGAATGGGAAGTTGTAAAACCACGCAGATGGAAATGCGGTGAGGAGTTTACAAATCCGAAAACAATGTCCGAGGCGGAAGTTGTTATTCGTAATGGACAATTGATGAGTGGTGTGTTGGATAAAACACATTATGGCGCAACTTCTTATGGTCTTATTCACTGTGTTTATGAACTTTATGGTGGCACTTGTTCAAGCAAATTGCTGAGTAGTTTTGGGAAATTATTTCAAGCTTATTTACAACTTGCTGGCTTTACTTTGGGTATTGAGGACATTTTAATTGTTGATGAAAATGATAGGAAACGTGAAGAAATAATATCAAGTTGTCGTGAAATAGGTGAAAATGTACAAAAATCTGTTCTGGAATTGCCTGAGGATACGGAACGTAGTGAAGTAGTGGAAAAAATGGAAGAAATGCAATCTAAAGACAAGAAATTCCGTACTTTGGTTGATAGGAAATATAAAAGTGCATTGGATCCATTCACAAATGATATTAATAAAACGTGTTTGCCAGCAGGATTGTTGAAGAAGTTTCCGTATAATAATTTACAATTGATGGTGCAATCAGGGGCAAAAGGATCGACAGTTAATACCATGCAAATTTCATGTTTACTTGGACAAATTGAATTGGAAGGTAAACGTCCACCGTTAATGATCAGTGGTAAGAGTTTGCCTTGCTTTGTTGCTTACAATCCAACACCAAGAGCTGGTGGATTCATCGACGGACGTTTTATGACTGGTATTGAACCACCAGAATTTTTTTTCCATTGTATGGCTGGTCGTGAAGGTTTAATTGATACCGCTGTCAAAACTTCACGTTCTGGTTATTTACAAAGATGTTTGATTAAACATTTAGAAGGTTTAATGGTGAATTATGATTTAACTGTTCGTGATTCAGATGGAAGTTTAGTACAAATTTATTACGGTGAAGACGGTTTAGATATACCTAATTCACGATTTCTACGCAAAGAATCTATGGAATTTTTAGTTGAAAATAAAGACGCAATTGTTGATAGTGAGTTGATTGAACAATTGAAAACAGATAGTGAGTTTTCACGTATCAATAAATTGGTGAAGAAATTACGCAAATGGCGTAATAAAAATGACGATAATGTGTTCAAAAAGAGCCGTGAGAGTGGTTTTTTACGTTTTTCACAGGAACATTCAAAAACAAACAGTGCAAAATATAAACGGATTGATACTGCAAGTGGACGTAGCAAAGCCGCATTATCAACAATGAAAAAATGGTTCCGCAGCGATGATGAAACTAAAAAAACATTCGATTCATCCGCTCATGTTAAATGTCCAGATCCAATAATTTCAAAATACCGCCAAGATTTGGACTTTGGTGCGATAACCGAACGAATGGAGAGTTTAATTGACGATTACATGAAGACACGTGTCAACAATTTCACAACATCAATAAATAAAGAAGATTTACGTGATCTATTGTGTTTAAAAATAATGAAAACATTATGTCCACCAGGTGAACCAGTTGGTTTATTGGCTGCACAATCGATCGGTGAACCATCAACTCAAATGACACTGAACACTTTCCATTTCGCTGGTCGTGGTGAAATGAATGTCACTCTTGGTATCCCACGTTTACGTGAAATATTAATGATGGCATCGAAAAATATTAAAACACCGAGCATGGAAATACCAATACGTAAAAATATAGCAAATCCACAGCGTCAAGCGAATAAATTACGATTACGATTGACCAAATGTGTTTTATCTGATATCCTGAAGAACATAAAAATCGATCGTGAATTGGCACTTTATCCACAACGACAAATAGAATATACACTGTCAATTGAATTTTTATCGCACAAACATTACAAACATGAATTTAATGTAAGTTCAAAAGATGCAATTGAACAAACAGAAATGAAATTTTTCAAAGAACTATTCCGTGAGATCAAAAAAGTCGCCAAATTATCTGGAACATTGTTACATGTCGAGGAGGAACGTAAACGAAATGTAAATGAAGAAAATTCAATGTTAGATGACGAAGCCTTTGATGATCCAACACCAATACAATCGAAAATTCGTGTTAAACCGGATCTTGGTGAAATGCATGAATCTTCCGACGAGGAAGAAGTTGCTGAAGATGCAGATGCAACTGCTGCACGTTCATTATCAAGACATCAAGAAAATCGTGAGTATGACGATCCAGAGGATGAAGAAATGGTCGATGAGCCAATCAATGACATTAATGATGACGATGAGAATGAAGAGAAAAAATCAGCTGATGAGAAACCGGTTGTACATATAATTGAAGATGATATAATCACACCGCAAATGATTCACGCTGCAGAAATAAAATCCAAACAGCACAAACAAGATGTTGTTGCAATGTATAATTATGGGATTGAATATGATTACGATACAGAGAAACACAACTGGTGTAAATTCAAATTTTGGTTACCATTGAAGATGATTAAACTCGATTTACCGACAATTGTTCGAACTGTTGCTGCTAAAGTTATTTTATGGGAAACACCATTGATCAAACGTGCATTTTTACTCCAAAATAATGAAAAAGAAACCATATTGAAGACGGATGGATTGAATATTGTTGAAATGTTCAAATATAATCGGATTCTTGATCTTGAACGACTTTATTCCAATGATATTTATGGTGTATCGCAAACTTATGGTATTGAAGCAGCTAATAGAGTTATTTTGAAAGAAGTTAAAGATGTATTCAAAATGTATGGTATCACTGTTGATCCACGACATTTATCATTGATAGCTGATTACATGACTTTCGATGGTACTTATCAACCGTTGAGTCGTAAAGGAATGGAAGATTCAGCATCGCCATTGCAGCAAATGAGCTTTGAGAGTTCATTGAATTTCTTGAAGAATGCTACACTTCAGGGAAAACGCGATGATTTGATGTCACCGAGCAGTCGATTGATGTTGGGACAACCGTGTAAAACAGGCACAGGAGCATTTGGGGTGTTCATGAAAACTCCTATTTCGTCGTTCGGTTCCAAGTCAACGGGATTGATGGTTTAATAAATTGTTTGAGTTCGTTTCATGGATGTTGGAGATGTCGAAGGTGTATTTTTTTTAAGTCTGTATAAAATGTAATAAAGTTAAGTTGATGGTAAAATCAGAATTTGTGTAATTGTTGAATTAATCAAACAGATTTATTAAATTGGAAATAATTCGATGGATTTCTACCCAAAGTGATGAATAAATAAATATTGAAATGCATCGAAAAAGTTCGTCATCCAATTTTATATTTTATAAACAGTCGTATTATTACATTGAAAAAGAATGGAGTTATAACATTGCTACAATATGAGTATTGCCTGAAAAATATGAATTTTCCTTTAGTATTTGTCGATTTTTGACCTTCATTCAATGCTTTTTATTCAATTGATTCGAAAGAAACGTTTCTATGTTACAATATCCTTTCAACTACAACAATGCGTGCTTAAAAAATGTACAAATAATTACACGATGTTAATCCAGTTGTGTTATTTTTTTCACAATGCAACGAGCTATCCAGTTAAAACCATATTTTTAATTAACAATTAAGGCATTTTTATTAGATTTAATTCACCGTTTATATCTCCCTTTACGTATCATAGCGATAGATATTTGTTGCATTTATTTATACTTTCGAATAGATTCCTCCAATTTGTCAATGCTGGCGCCGGCAAAAGAGTGAAGCTGTAGCAAAAAATAAAATTAAAGATATAATAATTCGTACAGGTGGTTTTATCATTCGATTTGATCGAATTATGAATCGTTAACTCACTTTTTTGTTATCCTTGATAAAAACAAAAGTGGGCATGCTTGTGACCTCGTATTCTACTGCGATATCTTCGTTCTCCTCAACATCAACCTTAAGAAGAATAATGCCGGGGAATTTTTCAGGCAAAGCTTCAAACTTAGGCGCAATCATTTTGCATGGTCCGCACCAAGTCGCGAAGAAATCGACGACAACAAGTGCGTCACCAGCTTCTGTCAACCTTTTCTTGAAATCGTCCTGCAAATAAATTCTCAGTTTGAGTGAATCGAGAGATTGATCAGCACAAGCAATCGATTGGATTTCATTTCATCATTCTGGTTAATTGTACGATTCATTTCAATCAGTTGAACTTTAATTCAAAGCACAACAGCTGCTTTCATTCCTGTATTTAAATTTTAATATCTCAACTACTTCGAGCTCCTGTCTAATAACAAAACAATTCTATAGAAAAAAATAAACTCCAAACTGCTGAAATCTCAATTCGAAAATGACTGCATTGCTTATATAAAATGATGAAATATTGAAAATCATACAATAATACTGTATTCTGCAGCATTCACCTCGAATCGATAAATTAACTTTTGTAAATAGTTGAGGAAGTCAAATGACGTAACTTCACCCAGGTATTTCTTGTCATCACCATGATGATGATGAAAATATCAAACCTACTGTAAAAACCTTAGACTAATCACATCCAATGTATTCAAGTGGTCATACACGTAGAATCGATTCAACAATCAATATCCATCCACAGACCATACATTCATATTATAATCATGTGATCGAGGTCAATGTTTATCGCGCGTGGAGTGAAGGCAGCGCCCACGATTTCATTGAATTTAATCCACGTCTGCGTCACACCCATTCTCATCATCAATTTTAATCAATTAACATTCAATTATCTTCAAAAATGTCCATATTTTCTTCCTTATTGCACATTTTCATCAATCAATCCTCTCAATTTCAACCGAAATCGAGACAAATCACGACCAATACAACTCCCGGGATTCTTCCATAAATGTTATCTGATTGGATAATCCTAACGGAATACGATGCAATTCAGGCCAATAAGTTAAGAACGCTGTATCACGTGGTAATGAAATGCAACCAACGTTTCTTGTACCGCGCCATTAGGCGCAGATAATATAACATAACCTCAATTAGTTCATTAATGTCGCAATGAATCGTAATTTAATATTGTTAATTATATAATATCATATAACTTACCATTGTCTCGACTATCACAACCATTTTTTGTTTATTGTTTTTTTACAGATGGTGTAAGTAACTCTCGGCAGAGTATTTCAAAATGGCGGCGAAAAATGTTATTTTTTCGAAGAATTGGCGAACGCACGAAGTGATTCGGTGAACGTCTGAGAACGAACTAAATTGCCGGCCTCGAAGTTCGGGCGCCTTCGGTATTCGATCGACACAAGCGATAGGGAAGGTCCTCATTATTATTATTATTATTTTGTATGTATGTGGGGGAAATGACGTCGTACAATGCAGTTGATTCGCATAGGATCGATGATTCAGGATAGGAAACAGTTCAGCATGAAACAAGAAGGTGGGGATATGATTGATCACACGGAAATGGCCGAGAAGAACCGACATATTCGCCGAAATTGTGTCACATTGTCATACTTCCTGTTACTGGAAAAAAAAAAATGGGATGAAATTAATTAGCTACTGTATGAAAAACATGAATTTTCGGTTTTTATCTGCCATTTATTTGTGTAAGAATATTGATTTTTGATTCATTGGAGGTTATTTCCGGCAACATTGCGCAGTCAATACTGGTCAATACCAGGAAGTGGATAACCTTGATGACTCATGCTGAATACATTCATATTTGTGAGAAAAAAAAAGAAGGAAGATGACGATCGATGACGTATTTAGTTATGATTATGACTTGCAATCAACTTGGATTCAGAGTTATCTCACTATTTTCTTGAACTACTCTCAATTGATGACGCTATGTTGGTAATTGAGTATGACTTGACATGATTTTGTATGAGATTATGAGTATGTATTGTTTGTTTGATTCTCAGGTGGACAGTTAATGGCGGTATTTTTGAAAAGAGGAAGATGCATCTTTCCAAGATATTAATGTGTTACATGGAGTTGAGGAGTCAATTGATGATTGTTAATTAATGTACATAGGATTAGCTCTTCCATTATGATTGAAATTCGATCGATCGATTGTTGATAAATATTTCTATTGAATAGGTTAGACTATAAATTTATTGATTATTTCTACGCGTTCATTCCTGCACAGGAATTGTGTCATGGGCCGAATAGAACATTCCTGTAATCATTATTAACATGTTTCTGGATATATTTAGAAATGTATTCGTTTATTAGGGCGAATTGTCAATACTAATTATGTCGAAATTCATTATTTATATACTCAAGATATTATTTCGCTTATATAAAGCAAAATGTTGACTCTACATGAGTTCAGACTCATAATTGTTAAATGAACAGATGATCTTTCTGAAGATACCGAATATTAATTTTGAGTATTTCATACACTGAAACGACATTTCAACCACAAATTTGCTACTTCGAAAATATTTTAATTCTTTTATAAATTGTCATAAACATGCAAAAATAAATTCTCCAGTGAATGAATAGAATTTCGCCAGGTAAACATTGTAAAATTTATTTGTAATTAATTAACGAATCATTTCTTATATAACATGGGGGAGGCAAAAAAGAGAAGAAGGGATTTAGCCCGTCTCTGCATTATTCTTTCTTCTTTTTTTGTTCATAGCAACCCACAACGCATGCTCAATAATATCAAGAGGAGAATTCACGTTTGATTTTATATAGGTAGTTAGCTAGATGCAACTCCACATCGTGTGTCATATTTTCATAATAGTTTGTATTTGTTTTTTTTAGAAACCAAGAAAGAGAAGGAAAAAAATATATAATCGGACTCGGGGTATTAAGGAAAATTTGAATGGATAATGTGGATGTGAAAGTTTATCTTTAATAGATGAAATTTCCTACTTCACTGACGTAAAAAAAAGAAGAGAAAAAATAAAGTCGTAATTTATTAAACACGAAAAAAAAAAGGAAAAAGGCTGAAGAATGGGTGAACTGATGCCAAATGATCAATTGGATTATCACATCACATTTCCATTATCATGCACACCAATGACCACTAAAATTAAACGTGATGATTCGTCATCGTCATCCATAATGCACGATCATCATGATGAATTTGTATTTGTTTATGAGGATGATAAGAGGCCAGTTATTATATTATTGGGTTGGGCTGGATGTCAAGATAAATATTTAGCTAAATATAGTGCAATTTATGAAGAAAAAAGGTTCGTTACTGTTGAAAATTCTTCGTTTGGAGTAGATTAGGTCATATTTGTCTGTATTAATTAAATTATTTTGTGTTTTACATAAGAATCACAAAATCATTCAGTATTGATAACAATTATTTCTAGAAGGAGATGATAATTCCGATTCTGACGTAGAATTCAGTTTATATATAAAACATGAATTACAATTCATATCTGCTTAGATATGATTATTGTGGATGTTCATTATTGGATGGATTTATCTGAAAAAATTTATTCATCGCTTTTTTTTCCAGTTGCATCACTCTTCGTTACATCGCACCGGTTGAATGTCTGTTTTGGCGACGTGATAAATTACCAAATATTGCTAAACAATTGCTTGAAGTGATATCAGACAAGAGTCTGGATGAACATCCTATTTTTTTCCATATATTCAGCAATGGTGGTGCATTCCTGTATCAACATATTAGTATCGCTATGGAGCAAGGAAACATTCCATTACAAGTAATGAGAAAAGAATTTTCTTGCACACATTCCGTTTTTTAATTCAATACATCAATATTTATATTTGTATTTTTGTTTTTCAATAGGTGAAAGGAGTTATTTTTGATAGTGCACCAGGTGAAAGGCGCCTAACATCATTGTATAGAGCAATTAGTGCAATTATTGGTGGTAGTTTGTTAAAAAATATTCCAATGTCTTGTATCATCACTGCATTTGTTGGAATACTTTGGATTTATCAGGTGAAAATCGTTCCATTCCTTGGATTTCATTGTAGATATTTATTTCGTTATTTTCAATGAATCCATCTGAATAATTTCTCCTTTTGCTGCAGATCATCTCAAGAGCATGGGGCAAATCACAATTAACACCTGGTGATGTTATCTCATTGAGTGAAGAGCCAAATTCTTGGCCACAACTTTTCCTCTACTCAAATGCGGATACGTTGATACCGGCAATGGTATTATGATTATTTCACAATTCATCTGAATAATTGAATTGTTTATAACAACTATCAATTGGTATCAGAGCGCTTCAATAAGAATATTCCAAGTGGCCTATTAATATAAACTATCAAGAATTGCGTAGGCAGTATTAATAAAATTTATATTACACATAATTTAATATCTGTTTAGGACATTGAAAAGTTTGCCAATCGTCGAGCAGAGCGTGGAGTTAATGTTCAATTGGTTCTCTTCACTGATTCGCCTCATGTTAAGCTTTATACAACTTATCCAGACGCCTATGTCAACACTGTCTGTACATTTATCCACGAGTGCTTAACAGATACGAGTGATAATATAATGAAAACGGCAACATCATCGTTGCCAATTGTTAAAAAAAAATATGAATTATCTGCATCTAACAGTATTGAAAATATGAATTTAACAAGTGATATGAATCGAATTATCAACGAGTAGTAGAAGAAAAACGAAAAAAAAAAACGAAACTAACAATACAATGAGCTTTAAATTATATTTTATAATTAAATTTTTTTTCTATTATCTTTATTGATAAAAAAGGATCTTTCTCTTTTTGTTTTAACTTTGTGATAATTTTTTTTCTTATACAAATCACGCGCGATCTGATGATGAAACGAGCTGGTCTCGTTTATCTCGTGTGATAAAATTTTGATTAATTGTGTATGTGTGTGCAAAAAAAAACGATTCCATTTTTTTACAAGAATTTGCGTTTGTCGTTCTTAATACTCTATTATTGTTTACTTTTCTTCTCGTCGTTTACTTAATTGAATTTTCAAGCTTCTCTTGTCTTGTATCTGTGGTCCTGATGAACATTAGTAATGGAATTTACTTAAGACAGTTGAATAACAGAAAAGAGAAATAAAAAAGAAATAATTCCATTAATTGTCGCAGTTTTTCTTCAATAAATCATTGAAATACACCACGACAATGTACGAGATAAGACAATGTTTTTTTTATATATATATTTACAGTCATCGTTCTTTACAATTAATGTACAATTATTAGTCTGTCTTTTTTTTTTCATCTTTGCTATAGTGTTTCATTTCAAAGAAAGAAATGAATTGTCTAATAATATCAAAGGTTTACTTTTGCAGTAATTAAATTATTATGCGAATAACAAAAAGAACGTGTTCATTGAGTTTCGAAATTGTTCATGAAAACAATAAAATTGATATGTTTGTGTTAGAAGAAAAGGATTGGACTGAAAAGAAAATGATTGCACAATTTTTTAGTTTCGTTTTGGAATTCATTTGGTAGAAGAGGATAAATTGATGGAGTAAGAAATTATATAACGGGAAGAGCTGAGCTGTGACTCTGATAAATGATAGCACCAGTAAAATTAATCGCAGCTGCAAGAACAAACACTGGCATCCAACGTCCACCCGATGTTGTTACTAATTCAGCGGTCAGTGGTCCACAAAGTATACCAGGAATAGTCGCAATGGTATTTGATATTGCGAATGTCATTCCAGCATGATTGGGCGCTACTTCAGCGTGATTGCTGAGATGTCCGGCGGAATTACATGCACAAAGTCCCATTGATATTGATATGAAACTGAAAAATATATTAAGGATTTTGTATTGATATTTTTGCTGCATGTCGCAAGTTCAACAAGCGCTAATTTATTTTATGTTATCAATTCAGTTATTATTTCTTATAAACTCTTCATCATAGAGTTGATCGAATTTTTGATTGCAATGAGTGAATTAATTGATTGTGTATAATGGAAAATAAAAATGAGTATCAAGTGATATTGACATACATCACAGCAGCAAGTAAATTATCTACGGCACAGAATGCTAATAGAAATGCACCAGGACCTATTAAACCTATATTTGTCATTAATCTCCGGACGGACAACACGGACCATCGTTTTTGAACAAGACTGTCCGCATTATGGCCGGCAACTAAAAATAAAAAGAATAATGGAAATAAATTGGATGAATAGATGTGAAACTCAAATATAGTTTGATAATTTGGTCAATTATTTGGATTTGATACCTATTCCTACAAGAGAATTGACGATGTATGGAAAAGCGGTTAAACTCATACTTTTTTCATCTGCTGACAAATTAATTGCCAAATATGTCGGTAACCATTGCATTATTATATAATTACTCCAATTCATTGCGAAATGTGCTATATACAAAGCCCAAAGTGGCCAGTGTGTTATCAGTTCAGTCCATCGTAGACTTCTATTTTGGATAATCTGGAATAGGAAACATAAATGAAGTGGATGAGTTTTAATTATGGTTTTAATGAGTAGAAGGAATAGGTTCAGGGTGGAGAGAAGCAGCGGATATGAATATAAAGTACAAACCTTCGGTACAAAAAGCGGTATCTCCTCTTGTGAATTCGTTTCATGATACATAATCATCCATAATCCACTCCATAAAATACCTATACTACCAAATAAATAAAATCCAAATTGCCAAGGTAACCTAGGGCACAACTGAAACACACAAATCAAAATATATCCAATTCATCAATCAGAATTGTTATCGAATGTGAGATGTAAGATAGAGTGAAGCGATGAATTATAATAGAACTTAGACAACTTACAATTGAGGCGACAACTTGTCCAACAGAACCAGCTGCAACGAGATACCCAAAAGCGCGTGATCTCTCTTCAACTGGTACACTGTGAGCGAATAAATGAAATATCACGGGTAGTCCTGGAAAATAAAAAAAGACAGATTTGATCTTTTCGTTCAAATGTTACAAATTTGATTAGCGAGTAATCTCTTCAATAAGAAAACTATAAAATATCAAATAAATGAAAAAATTCTTCAATATTTAAGTTACCCACCTAGGCCTTCTCCTAAACCAAGTATAACTCTACAAGTTACAAGTAAAGGTACAGAATGAGCCAATAACGGTGATATAAGTGTGCTCACAGACCAGAGAAGTACAGCTGACATCAATATCGTTTTACACCCAAATCTGTTGACTGTACATGCGCCAATAATCTAAAACAACAAACGAAGACATAGCGACATTGATAATAAATCCAACAGGCAAACTAAACCTGTTTGAACCAGTCGGGAAATCTGGATTGAACTTATGAAAGAAAATTATTACCTGGCTGGTGAGATAGCCACAAGCGAACGCTGATAATATCCAACCCTGCCAATGTAAATTCCATTGATATTCTTTCGTCATTGGCACAATGGCTATTGGCATTATAACACGATCAGCAGCATTTATAAAATTTGCTGCTGAACACAACGCGACTATTCGCGATGTGCGAGGAAGTATTGTAAACTTTGGCATTTTGGCCAAATAATATTTGTATTATTATTATCGTTGATATCGTTGTTCGTGTTTCATTCATGAATAAACTCTGAGATGGATTTCCCAATATGTTAGAGTATTTTAATTGGACAATCTTTAATTGACGATGTGGTATAATGTAAGAATAACTGGGTTATCGAAATTGCCACCATGATTTTTGATTCGTCTTCACGTATTTCAATTGAATAAATACAACAAACATTTTGTTGTTCCTTTTTTATTTTTCTTGTTGTTTAACCTATATTTGTGGTTATGTTTTATGGTTGTCCTTGGTTTGTGATATTTGTCGATGTATAGTGCTCCTTGAAGTGATCTCTCCGTCATATATTGAAGGAGCAGAATTTTTTTAAATGCCACACGAACACGACTAACAAATAGAAAATTTTTTCGACGTGTCAAAATGATAAAGAATTGAAAATAATTGGTGTGAGATTTTCATTGTTGTCGGCAAGTGTGGTAATTTATGGTAACTTTGATGTTCATAATGGAAAATTCATGGAGCAGTGTGGCGCTATTGTGTATTTCTCGCGCCAAAAAAATTGAAATTTGGCGCGAGAATGCGGCCGAATTTCCGTGTTTTGTTCCGATATGAACAAAGTGTGAACTAACCTCAAAAACACTCAACAAACTCGATGAAATCGATTGAATTGAGGTATGAACCAGAGAAAAACTTGCTAACAACTTATTCATCATTAAACAAATTAATTATTGCCCATAATTAATGATTTAAGGGTTATGTATCATTTTCATTAATAATTAATCATCATCCCCAGGAAGTGTAACAATGTCAACACGCAGAAGAGCAAATAACAGCAGACTAGAAAATCCAAGAGACATCGAAGTTGATCAGGATGCAGAAAATCATCTTGTGGGCATAGTGATCAGATATATATTTGCAGTGAATCGTTTAAAAACTGCAATAACTGGAGATCAAATAAAGAAAATATGTTTACATGGTAGCTCACAAAATTATTCGTCAATAATGACGAAAGTCAAGCAAAAATTGAGCGATATATTCGGCTATGAATTGATTGAAGTTGGTGGATTGAAATATATTCTTGTCAATCAGATACATAATCACGAGTTAGAGTTGTCAACACATAATGATTCGGCTGAACGAGTTCTTTTGTTTCTGGCACTAAGTTACATCTTCATGTCGTCTGATCATGAGAATATATCTGTTAAAGAAGGTTCGTCAAATACTTGATGACAACATACCTACACTCTGCAAATATTTTGATTTTCATTAATTCAATTGGTTCCAGATGATTTGTGGCAGTTTTTCAAAAACCTCAGACTTTTGAAGGACGATAACAGCCATCACAATTATTTTGGAAACATTCGGAAATTAATTACTGGCGTAATTTCTTTAGACATCTTGATTAATCCAAATATCGTTCATTGATTCTATTTAGTTTTCATTGCTGTTTTCTCTGTTTACCATCAACAGCAATTTGTCGATCAGTTATATTTAATCCGCCGTAAGATTAATAATACTGATGAAGTTTCCTACGAATGGGGACCTCGAGCAAACGCTGAAATATCTCGTCGTTCAGTATTAGAATTCGTTTCGAAGGTAAAATTAAATTATTTACATATTATATAAAATACAACAGAAACTAATCGACTTTAATAAAGTCAATTTCAATATCTGAAAATTCATTTCATTAATCAATTCCTTCAGGTATACAATGGCCGTGCATTAGAAAGTTGGCCTACGCAATGGGCAGCAATACAAAATATGGAGAACTTACAAATTGAAGATGACTAGCTTATTCCACTCGATATAAATGAACTACTAAAGTTTATTAACAAAAATTATTTTATCATCATGTCCACTATCTTCTAATACATTAAAATCAAATAGTTTTCTAACTTTGCTGTATTATTTCCGTAAGATAACCAACAGGTTTTTGGCAAAGTTTCTATTCACTTCCCCACATTGTCAGACATATGTTTATATATGTATATATATATATATATATATACATATATATATCTTATCGCAGACAATACGAAACAAAAAGTTGAGATAAAACAGAATTTATTTATCGTACACGTCATACATGTATACACAACCTTAAATTACTTTAGACACTTCAATTAAATTATGATTTGATTATTAATTTTATAAAAATGGAGAGAGATAAAAATTTTAAGGAGACACGATCAACAAAACAAAATTCATCACTTAAAAGTGAAGCTCTTTCAATGGATCCTGAAAGTCGTTTACGATTTCTTTCTGATAAAGCTTCACTGGTGGAGATTGATCACAATACTCCACCTCGCAGGTAATTTTTTATATTTAGAAAATGTCGATGTGTTCACATATTGATCGATAACATTATTTATTTACAATTCTTTACGGTCATTCACATAACTCCAAAATTATGATAATGATTTATATTTCACAGGTATTTTCGTTCTGGTATTGAAATGATACGAATGGCTGATGTTTATATGAAGGAAAACAGCCTCGAAAATGCTTATATTTTATACGTTAAATATTTAACGTGAGTTTATTTTTGTTATTTAATGGAATTGATTACATGAAAATGCAAAAAAAAGTGTTTATAATGTTGGAATCATCAGTCTTTTTTTAGAAAAAATACAGAAACATCCACAATATAATACAATTCCAGTCAAAGTTAAATCAGAGAATACGGAAACATTGCGTAAAATATTTCCATTAGTTGAAGAATTGAAGGGTAAATTATTGACCGAGTTTAAAAGTGATGCAATTAAATCTAATTCTGCAAAAAAAGAAAGTGAAATTAGTGGCGGTGAAGATTCAAATTCAGGACAAAATGCACATGAACAGTGAGTTGAAATGATTTATTAATAATGCAAAGAGAATTAATTGTTATGGATTCTACAAGTACGAAAAAATTGGTAAAATATTAAATCATTCAATTTATTCACAGAATTCCGCAGCAAATTTCCAATGGCGCTGATAATTATATTCCTAATTCTTCATCAACACGCAGAGACGGATTACGTAATGTTAACATGCCAACAAAATTGATACGAGAATTTTTAAATTTTGCTTCAACTAATACAACTAATAACAAAGAAACTTGTGGAATATTAGCTGGGAAATTAGACCATGATACATTATTTATAACGCATTTATTATTACCAAAACAAAGTGGGTCATCAGATTCTTGTGTTACGCACAATGAAGAGGAAATTTTTGATTATCAAGATCAACATAGCCTCATCACTCTGGGATGGATTCACGTACGTGTTTGAATTAATTGAAATAATTCCGAACGGGAATCAATTGACAGATAAAACAAATAGAGAGGAACACCAGAGAATTTATAAGAATTATTGATTTTTGTTGTATACTTCAGACGCATCCAACGCAAACTGCATTTTTATCTAGTGTTGATCTTCACACACATTGTGCATATCAGCTAATGATGGCAGAAGCGATAGCGATTGTCTGTGCACCAAAATACGATGAGTAAGTTGCAATATTTATTTATTATTTGAATAATTCATTGATTAAACAATGGTCTTGTTTGTAGCGAAATATTACTTTCGTTACAATCGTAATTTTAGACAAATAATTGTCGCTGATTGATATATTTTTATTTCTTAATTCCCAGGACTGGATATTTCACATTAACACCAGATCACGGATTAAATTTTGTTGCGCGATGTAGAGCGACTGGATTCCATCCGCATCCAAACGAACAATCACTTTATACGGTATTTATAATAAAACGATTGAACAAAATACGAAATCTGATATATGGATTGGAACAACTTTATAATTACTGAAGAAAACTAATGAATTTTTTTCCCACAGCACGCACAACATTGCAAATTGGATCCAAATGCAAATGTACAAGTCGTCGATTTAATGAAAAAATAATTCAATGAATACCAACCGAATAGCTTTCTTAATTGTATATCAGATAAGCATTGAAAATAGAGACAGAGCTGCTATATTTTTTATTGATTAGTTAGAAAAAACTAAAGAAAAAAATCCAATTATTGCTTGCATCGAATGCTAAATGATATTGTATGGATAAAATTAATTCGAAGTGTTCAGAGTATTAAACTTATGTCAAATCCACTATTGACTCATTCTACATTATGCATAAATGTATAATATGAACACCAAGAATACAACTCATTAAATTTATTTATATTTATACACAAATTTTTATAATACAGCTTATGAAATTTCTTGTCTATGATTCATTCAATTATGCTAATGGCTTTTTTTTCTTTCAGCTCTTCATATAAGAGGCACATTCACTAATTAATAATTATTTTACAATACACTGATGTTTTCAATACATTGAGTTTGATAGTAAAAAAATTCCAGTCAATATGCACTACTCAGTTTGTCGATTACAATTTCACGTAGAAAAAGAGGAAACAAAATTGTTAAGAATATATATTCAATATAGAAAAATCCCTGTTGTTATAAATATTTATATATAATTCAATAATTAAATTAGAAATTAAATTCTCATAAGACACTTTCGTTTGTCTGTATATTTAGTTTCTTATTTGATTAGTTAATTTATTGATGATTCTTTGTTTGTATTTATCATTCATCGGTGATCAATGAATGATGAATTTAAATGTTATAGTTTTGGTGCTATCCAATTCATAACTTTTATTGCGAACTCGAAACCAAGAAAGCAGGCTGCATTCGCTGGAAATGCACGTAACATTACCGGCACAAAACCTTTATAAAGTCCACGAACTCCTTCTTGACTGATTAATTTACCAAATGCATCGGCAATACCTTTGTAAGTGCCTTCAGGGGCTGGAAAATAAAGAAAATTTGTTCTTAATAGTGACTGTGTTTTAGAAACATTCCATATTCAATGTATTCCATGTCCTTAGAATCTTTCTTTGTTATTTTCTTAAGTACAAGACATTTTTGGGGGATAAATTAGAGAATTGAATTGCAAATACCAGTTTGAATTCGACTTTTAACAACATCCGATGGCATTCCAACCACCCAATTGGCTATCCCTGCACATCCACCAGCGAAAATTGTCGAAAGTAAACTCAATTTTTCGTTTTCTCTAGTCATTAATCTTTGTAACATCTCATAAGTCATAAAATACATCCCACTCGCTGGAATATCTATTCAACAATAAGAAAATGATGTATAGAAATTATAAAACAAAAAATTGTTATCATCTAACAAAAGAAAGTAAGGAAATTATGGAAAATATATCAACCTCTCGCGAGTGTAGCAACACTGCCTTTATAAATACTACTCAATCCACCTGCTCTATATAATTGTTTAATACAATCAACAGGACCTTTGTATTTAGAAGTTTCTTGAATATGTTGAACTTGCAGTAAACATTTGATTCGCTCTCCGGGCGCGACAATAATCGTAGTACAAATACCACTGAATACACCAGCAAGGAATAACTGTCCTGCTGATAATCTTTCATTCTCATTTGTCTGTTGCAATTTTTTTCCTACTCCAAATCCTAAAAAACTTATAGCAAATATTGGTGCAACTCCACTCAGTGGTGCGCCCATTCCTGAAATTGTTTAATGTTCTCTATCAGATCATTGAAAGACTGTGGAAATAAACCAAATGGTAAGCCGAGATGTTCATTTTTTTCTTTACCTTTGAAAAGACCTCGAACTCCTTCTTTAGACACAGTTTTTGCTGCACAATCCCACGTTCCATTGTAAAGTGGTAATGAATTTGGTCCTACTGCTGCAGTTTGCAGACGTACCTACAAATCATTAATTTATTAATGGATTTATCATAATAGAACAGAATAAATTACACTCGTTAATCATCGTATGCAATTGTGATCTTCATTTTCTTTTGTTTCTGATTATTCACGACATTGTTACTCATGAATATTGGGAATTCATTGATCGAATAAATAAATAAATGAATAATCAATCATTGAATCAATGCAAACCTTAATTGTATCAAGTGGATGACCAACAATAACAGTGAGAACTCCACCGAATCCTCCACTTATGAAATATTTGAAAGGACTGATGTTTTCAGACATTATAACTAATTTCCTGACGCTGATTTCTCAATGAAAAATTGCAAAAAGTCGATTTGTAATGATAAATCAACAGGTTCTTATCGATGAATATAAATTAGTGAACATATATTTGCAAGTAAATTATTCAATATCATTCAATTGTGCGCTGGACATTGAACTGTTGATCACGTGGTGCAAATTGTGGGGAACATAACCTTAAATTGTGGGGGGAAAAATAGCAATTCAGATCATTCCCTTGAGAGGTTTCATTCGATTTTCACGCGATTTTCCGGAAAAAAAGTGAGGCTAGGATTGCTTGAGGCTACAAATGGCGATGGTTGTTCTCTTATCCAATCCATCCATTCAAATCTTCACCTCACAAAATGTAACGTACTTTAGCATAATTTTGAAATTATCTATAGTCGGTAATGTGGTTGCAAAATTGGCTCTACATTATCATGGTAGTGAAACCCAGTAACGACGCGTCTCCATGTAAATATTACGCCCTCAGTTGTCGTATGACAGTTACAAAGATGGTCGTTGTTTAATAAACAAAGGTTCAACTATATAAACATTCAATATTCGAGGTTACGATGTACCGCAATTAATTATTATGAGTGATTCTGATGATACTGATATTTTACTTCTAATACCACCGGATTTATTCACTGTGGCATCATCACAGTCTGAAGAAAGTTTAACCAATTGTTGTAATAACAATTACAGTAACAATATCAATAACAAGACCACCAAAGATATTCCAATTGTGAATGAATTATTGAATCATATGCAATCATTGGAGGATAGAATAACTGCGATTGAGAGTCGTGATAATAGTTTGAATCCATCGTTGATTGACGGTACTTATTCAGAATCAAGAATCGATATTGATGATGATAATCGCGATCTTCATTGTGAACAGTATTTAGAGAGCACAAGATCAATGTTGAATCCACCATTGTCATGTACAAGACGGAACTGTACAAGATCACTGAATTATTCATCATCACAAGGACAATTATTGACAAACAATTCGCCAATGTTCAAAAATCCCAAGCTGAAGCACAATGAATTGATGTCTGGACTGGGTAACCATTTCAGAGAGAATATCGATGATAATATGGCATCCGTAGCTGGTAGAAATAATGTTGCTACTACAGCAACGACTACGAGAAAAGATTCATCAATTGACTCGTTGAATGTATCAGAGCAATTAATGGGTTTCACTTCTGCTACAAGAGATCCGAGTAATGCATCGAAAGTAACATTGAATGATGCTGAGAGAATTTTTTCTAATACTGATGAAAGAAAAGATGATAAATTCGATAAGAATCGATCTATTAGTGAGTTGAATGATTTGTTATCAATTCAACGTGGCGATTTGTCACCTTACAAACGCAATAGAAATTATGGATTGAGTGAAAGGAATAAACGTTTGGAACCAAATTCGTCACTTAATGTTACCAGTACACCTAAGAAATATTATGGTTTACGTGAGGGTAGTTTTTGTCGAACTGATGTCGCTGAGAATGGAATTAGTTCAGGGGATAGTAAGAGAAATGTTGAGAATAAGGGTGTTGGTAAAGGGGAAACAACGTTGAATACAGAATACCAAACATGGTGAGAGTTGAACATACGAAATTATATTCATTACTGATAGAAAATGTTACAACATGGATAAATAACGTATTGTCTCTTGAATTTACAGGCAATCACAGCGATTAATTTCCTTATCAGACTTTTGGCTTCCTGATCGTAATAAAAGTGAAGAAGAAATGATGAGAATAAAATTAGAAGAAGAAAAGTTTCGACGCGAGGTAATGTGCAATTGCAATTGTTAATATTTAATATAATTTATAATCCTACGCCCTTCATTATTGACATTTTTCCTTCGTTTGTTTAGCATTGTGAACAATTAATTCAAGAATTACAAAAGCGATTGTTGGAACAGCAGGAGAAAGTAGCTGTTGCGATTCGCGTCGATAAAGAGAAGAGCGAAATTATTTTACAATTCCAAACGATATGGAATAAATTTAAAGAACGTTGGAATGCACTTGAGTCTGATCATAATGAATTGCAGTCATCATTTGACACAATGAAGGCAAAATACGATGAAGAAATAAGTAGTTTGCAATCGACAATAAGAAATAAAGAAGAAGAATTGTTCAGGATAAATAATTTGATAAAAGAGTGTGAAGAAAAGCGCGACACGGTAGTTAATGAAAAAATTGCATTATTAGAAAGTCACGTAAACGAATTGGAGAATTATAAATTATTAGTACAAACTGCTGAGAGTCGTAATGAGACGTTGAAAAATGATTATGATAAATTGAAAGAAAGTAATCAACAATTAGAGCAGATGAATAAAAATTTACAACAAGATTTGTATAAAGAAAGAATGAAGAGCGGTGAAGTTCGCAGTGAGATGACTGTTATTCACAAAGCTTTGGACACTTGTGAAGCTGAATTAACTGTTTTACGTCAAGATAAAGAAAATATATTATTGAAATTGAAAGAAGAGGACAATCGTGTTGCTTTACTTACAAAAGATAAAATATTACTCATTGAGGAAGTGAATAACGCAAAGAAATCTGAGGTGAAGAATATTTCATTGTTGTATTTAATTTGTTCAATGAAATTCTGTTTAACAATCAATTTTTTTTTCATGAATATTTTATAGAGTTTGATGAGAGAAGAAATGAAAACTCTGATCGCTCAACAAGAGCTAAAACGTACAGAATTACGTGAAATTTATCAAAATCAGGTTGATGAAGTGGTGAATATTAAATTCAAGGAATTTCAATCTCAATTAGATGCTGCTGAATTGACATTTCAAATGGAATTGGATGCTAAACAGCGAGCAATCGCTGAATGTGCTGCGAGGAAAATTAAAAATATTATTGACAAGTTTGTTTATTAATAATTGAAAGATGTTTATTCAATTGAAGTGATTCTTTGATGTTCTTCAACGTTTCTTATTAATTCTAGACATCAATTGGAGATAAATCTTCTTGAAGAAAAGCATCGTGAAGAGAAACGTTTGTACGATATTCGATTATCACAAACAACAAAAAGAACAAATGCACTTGAGAAACAATTAAATGCACAACAGAATGCCAAATCTCGTCTCGCCGATCAATTACATTCACTGATGGAGAAACAATATCATCAAGCACTTCAAATAATATCAAGTGAGTTTAATTGCAGAAAAGAAAAATGTACAAAGGGAGAATTGATGTTCAGTATTTATTAATTGTTAAATAATTAGTTTCATTCATTTCTCTTTTCTTTTTCTCGTTGGATCAAATTCGATTCTGTAGCGGATAACGTCGCTGGAAATTATCAACAACCCCAACGATCAAATAGTGACAAATTAATGGAGATAAATAATATACCAAATAAATCGGAAGATTTTATTGACATGTCATACGTAGAACCGGTCAAATTACAACAATTGAAATCAGAGAATAAGAAGAAACTGGATTATCCATCAGAATCTGGACAGGATTATGATGAGAGTTTGGTGACATTCGTGTCTAGTGATGAATCACCAGCGAATAAATTGGTCGACTCGAAAGATGATCTGAAGAAATATATAAAAATGGTGAAAATTGAGAGAAAGAATAGCATCAAATGTCTTCTGAATAATTATTTCTCAATGCTCTTCATTCATCTTTATGTTCATTCGTTACTTTATTTTCCTTTTTTTTCGTTAGATTTTACAAATGCAAGAGCCAAAAAAACATTTTGTTGGAACGAATATTATTGAAAATGATCATTCGAATTCTTCGGGTGAAGTTTGTCGTGAAATCCCGAGGAAATTTTATCTCAAGGCTGAGTTACCAAATGATTCATCAGATGGAATTGGTGAAGATAAAAAGACCAAGGTAAACACTGTAATATGATGAATATTTTGCTTACCTATTTAAAATTTGGGTAGTTTGAGATTATGAGACAAAATAATTTTGTTAAATATTCAAACTACCTCAATTTCAAAAACAATTAGCAAATAATTTAATTCATTATTTTTATTGACTCTGCAGGATTTTTTGTGCCATGAAAACAAATATTTTCCAATTCGTACAATTGGACAAATGGAAAAACAGAAACCGCCGTGGAAATAATGCATCAATTAATTTCTAAAAGAAATTAAATAAAAATTGTGATGAGAATGGGAATGGTCACCAGAACAGAAACTGATTGCAAGAATGAATGATATTAAACACAAAAATAGTTACTGAAATTGATTAGAGAAAACGGGAAACGGAAGCTCATTGATAGTCCTTATCCCCATTTTTCTCATGCAAAACACAGATAGTGTTGAGTACAACTGAGAGCATAGTATATTGCATGAGTAAGTCCACTCACGCATCATTTCATGTTCTCGTTAGTGATACAAATAACAGTGAAACATTTTTATATGAATTTTTATAAAAGTCGTTAGTAAAAGATAAAGAAAAGGGAAATATGGTGTCATATAAACAAAATTGGTTTTCTTTTTCTATTCATTCTGTATTATTGGTATTATTTATTACAATTGTTATGGTGAATGAGACTTCATGTGGATGGAGACGTGAAGAGGACAAATCAAAGTGTCCAAAAGTGAAAGAAATAACGAATTTTGATATATCAGAAGTAGGTTACACTACATTTCTTTCAGTTAATTGGTTAATTAATCATTTCATTGTGTTTCACTCTGTCGTAATTCTTCACATTTATTGAAACTGACTACAAAAAATGGGAATAATCAATGAATTCAGTGTCTTATTCAGTAGAAGAAAAATAATTGAATATAAAATGTAGGTCATTGTAGATCTAACCTCGAAATATTCAGGAAAATGTTAAATTTTTTTTTGTTTATTAGTCGCGATTGAATGCATATTATTTCAATTGAATTATTTTGGATCTAACATAACTGTCCCTGTTCTACATTCGATCATCAGAGTAAAATTAACTGCCATTTGAATTCTCCCTTTCAATCGGAAATAATTCTGCGACTCCACTCTCGGTTCGACCAATCACTGACCCATAATAAAAGAATACGGCAAAGTATTCCTATTTTCGGAGTTGAATGTGTGAGATAAGCGGTTTTATCAATAGAATTCATCTAATTTACAATTCAGTTCGTCTAAGATGCATGAAAAGAATTTTTTTCGTCATTTGGGAACGAAATTCCGAATTTTTTGAATTTTTGTAATTTTTGGCATTTGGCGCCATCTAACAGAATTCTTTGCGAACTAAAATAGAACTTTGTGAAAGTTTCGGCGATTTTTGGACCACTTACGCCATCTAACGGATTTATTTGCGAACTAAAATAAAAATGTGAATTTCCGACGATTTTTTGGCCACTTACGCCATCTAACGGAATTCCGTATGATCTACCCCGCAAAACTGAAAAATTCGCAGGATTATTTCGTAAAGAGATCCGCTAGATGGCACCAGTGGTCAAAACTGCAGCGGAAAAGTGCGGCGTTCGATTTTAGTTCATAAAGAATTCCGCTAGATGACGCAAGTGGTAAAAAAACGCCGAAAATTTTACGAAGTTTCGTTTTAGTTCGCAAATAAATCTGTTAGATGGCGCCAAATGCCAAAATCACAAAAATTCAAAAAATTCAGAATTTTGTTCCCAAATAACGAAAAAAATTCTTTTCATACATTTCAGACGAATTGAATAAAAAATTAGATGAATTCTATTGATAACACCGCTCAATTCAAATCTATTTAGCTCTGAAAATAGAAATACGCTGGGTTGTGCAGCCTAACCTTCAAAAATTTTGTATACATGGTGTTTAAACCACCCAATGTGCTGAGGAACGAACTTCATTGATTATTTAGATTGATTTCAATGTCAATTCTTCCTTGAACCTGGAATAATTCCCCCAATTCATTCTCAATCTGATCCATTTCCTCAATTACTTTCCAGTGGAAATCACTTTATGCCCAATCAAATAAAATGTTCACTCCAAGTGGACTCCAACAGTTCATCTCATTCTCCAGATCGAGGATTTGATCATTAACTCTCCGACTAAAAAGACCAATTGCTATTCTTCCACAATATAATTGTCTTTCTCTTTATTCTTCTTTTGATTAATTAAATTTATACAGTTTTTGGGACCATGGTATATTGTCCAATACTATGCAAGTTCTGAAGAAGCACTCGCGTACAAATGTATGCGCGCTGAATTGTCATTGTCGGAGGACAAAGCCGAAGTGACAATGAATTTTACATACAGTTTTGTCGATGATCCTATTAACGAAAAAATAATTGGAAATATCACTTGGGAAATACCACATTATCATGAATCACCAGCACATTGGATTCACGCTGAGTTTCCCTGTACGTGTTTTTTATAATAAAAATATTCATGATAATTTATAATTATTATATTATATCATACAATTGTGTATGGTTTATTTTTCCTTTACTAATTAAATCTTTATATATAATTGTGCGAATTAAATTATCTTTACTTATTTAATGTTCTAGATGAGGGAATTTATAATACATACGTTTTGGATACTGATTATAAATCCTGGGCTTTATTGATGCATTGCGCAGAACAAAATAAAAATCCACGTTATTTATCAAGTTTTATTATGAGTCGAAAAAAAAATCTCGGACCTAATTTCGTGTCTTATCTGCGTGATAAACTCCCCAGGTAATTAAATAATTCACTAAACATAATTTATCCGAAATGGAGAAAAATATTCTGAAGTCTTTGGATTGCAATGGAAAATATTACAGAGGTATCAACGTAACATGAGTGTCTCATATTTTCATGTATAAATATTATTTCTCTTTTCAGATACGACATAAATGTGGAATATATGTTTCCAATGGAACAAAAAAATTGCAAAATGTCAGACAGTGATGCATTAATGGTTCTACCAGTAATTGCAGCTAAAAAAGCGTATGCGGCACGACGACATTCGCAAGAATAAAATGACTAGAAAATAAAATATAGAAAAAATTTTCATTCATGAAAATTAATCAACAGAGAAATTGTGAAAATTATTCGTATATGTTTTCACATTTAATAATTAAACACCTTGATTTAATCTGTCGTATTTTAGGGCTATTTTTATTAATTCAATTAACAACATATTATAATACTCTTCATTCTGCTCATTTTTTTCATTTCTCTTTTGTCTTCCTTTTTGTTTTTACAATTACATAATTGTCGTGAATTGTTATTGTTCCTTTTCTTCTTCTCCTTCTTTTTCTTTTTTTAACGTTGATTAACTCTCTTAGACCCGTCTTCTTTAATTTTTTTACGTTATTCATGAGCTCATTGTTATATTTTTTTAAATCTTTCACTCCATCATTTTTCGATTCTATTCATCACTTTATTCCTTAAATTTTTCTCAGTTAATTATATTTTCACCTTTACAATTCGTTTTTCTTTCTTTTTATATTTTTCGTCTAATTCTTCGGTATCGTAAAAGCATTTTAATTCCCTAATAAATTTATTTTCATTAGGAAATTGCTTTTTATATCGTCTTCACCTTTTTGTTTCTCTTCCTTTCATTATTGTATAACGCAAAAATGTCATTGGACATTTATTTCGTTCAGATTATCGTCGTGTATTTTTGTTTCTCCTCAATTTTTCTTTCCTCTCACATTTCAGTCACATTATACAATATATCTATAATTTATATGAATCACTGGATAATATAGCCACTACCAAACTCATAAGAAATCTTATAAAATCATTTGTAGTTATTCAGTATATTTTTTCTTTTTTTTTCTCCTTTTTTTCGTTATTTTTTTCCTCAACTCGACTTTTTTTTTTTTTACATCAATCAAACTCTCGTCGTACTCATATTCTCATAAAATTTTCATAAATTAGCGTTGTGTGTATGTGTGAGTGTGTTAACATGTACATAATTATCTCAATCGCACTTGAATTTATCATAAATTAACATAAAATTTGATATAATTGTCGTTACAATTGTAATTGGGCTATTTTTTATTTTTTCATTTTGTTTTCTCGTCATTTTTTTCTCTTCCTCTTGTGATAATGATTATGCAAATATATTTGAAGGCTCCGATAATAATTAATATCTTCCAACCATTTTCCAATTTCAATATGAATTATTTTTCTATTACAGAATTGTTGTTATTAATTTTGTAATTAAACATAAATTTGTGAATATTTCCTCATCGTTACTTTGTAGATTTGGTATGAAATGTAATAAGGTAACTACTTTTATTTATCTTATTCACAAGAAAGTTGGCAGGAATAATTAAAATAAAAACGATGAAATATCAATAAATTGATAAAATAAAGTGTTTTTGTGAGTTTTGTTATGGCGTTTGAATAATATTAAGGTAAAAATTAATTTTTATGTTAAAAGCTGAATTATTTTTGACGAGAAAGACTAGCATATGTCTATTATGCATAATTAAATCAATTAATTCATAGAAATCACAAATAAATCGCACAGAAAAATTCATAACAAAATTGTTGTTGATGTCATTGTAACAACAGAAACAATAACGATCATAATCATCTTTTTTTCTATTCGTACTGATGATATACTTCTTTCTTTATTTCTTCATCTCAATTTTTCTCGTTCATTTCTCACAGTTTTGTTATTAAATTATTTAATAATTATAATTCTCTAACTCATATTTTCTCTCTGTGTTTATTTCTTCATTTCCTTCTATTATTTATTTACTTATTTATTCATTCTTTTTTTGTGTCTTTGAAGGCAATTTATGTGCTCTCATTAATATCAACTGTTATCATTTTGGTTTTTATCCTGCATTATATCGTTTTTAATTTGTTCTCATTAGAAATGAGGAGTGAAATAAAAACAAAATTGAAAAATGAATAAACAATTTTACACTGCATTCGTTGACAATACCCAATTAATTATAAATAATTGTGGTAGATTAGAAAAAAAAAACAATTTCCCGAATGTTTTTGTGGTTTTGTGTTCTTTGTAATTATTATTCTCTTTCATTCCATAAAGTGATCGATCATTCACACAAATTTAATACTCAATTGGAGCTCACAAACAAAATCATTTCAATACTCTTTTCTTCACCATTTTTTTTTCTTTTTCTGATAATCATTCATCATTTCCATCCTTTTCATTATTCTTTTCACAATCAATTATACTCTATACTTGAAAATGTCATTATTGCAATTAATCAGTTCGCTACCAGACGAAATTCTATAACTTTTTTATTTTTTTTTATTAATTAGTGTTTTTTTTTCACATTTTTTTCATTTTCTTTTTATGTTCGCTAGTAACATGAGTTGTACAGTTAAATAGTGTGGGAGAAAAAGATCGCGAGAGGAAGAGAGAGTGAGTGAGAGAGTTGCAAGTTATGGAAAACTGAAAGATTTGTATTTTGCTATTTCAATCAAACTTATTCAAAGTTTTTTCAATAAATAATTGGGAAAATTTTGTTATACTCTCTCGTCTCATCTCCATCTTCTTCTTTCATTTGATAAAATTCAATTTCTTTCCTTTCTCTCCAAAAACTGGGATCATTCACCTAATAAAATCCAATATAATTCTCCGATTTAAATTAATCCCTTGAAGAATAATCAAATTTCCTAATTGAGATCTTAAATATATTCCAGAATCACATTAAACACACAAATTATTTGACTTTTATTTTATATAAAAAACAATTCTCATAAAAATGTCATCTTATAAAAGAATTAATTTAATAATCTGAAAGAGAGGAAAAAATATATTCCCCAGTAGACCGAATTTTTACTCAATCTGCGTCAGAATAATCACACAAAATCGCTCAATTCAATTCCCTAATTGAAAACAAAGTGTGAAAAAAAACATTAGATGATATCAAATAAGACTAACAAATGGAATAATTCATCCCCATCGATTGCGAACGATGGGATAACAATCCGAGTTCGACAATAACGGAGAGTAATTCATCTTCAAAGGATTAACTCTAAAAATATTTCAATTAACGCGACGATATATGGCAATATATTATTCAATAAATTTACATCGTTTTTCTTTTGTATTCATTTTTTCTTTTCGTTAATTATTATTTTAATTTTTCTCCACGTTGTATTGGGTTTATTAACAAATAATGCCAACTAAAGTCAACCACACGGCTATCCGTCAATTCATTAACTCACAATTTTCATTATTCATTTAATTATCCCATTTATTTATCCATTTATTCAACCGAATGGCTTACGACAGTGTGACATCATCAATGTCAACCTATTATTGAGAATAATACTTATTAAATCTTGTTGTGCACAGAGAATGTGGATTTAAATCGGGAACATGAATAATTATAAGCAAATCTTGGAAGAGTGATGATCAAAAAGTCTTTTCCTATAGCAGTGGCCATTTCTTTATTACCTCAAATTGCCCACAATTTATTTCATCTCGTCAATAAGTTGCTCTTCATCTTTTTCTTCTTTTCTCAACAATTTTTTCCCACCATTAATTATTCCAATTGTTTCATAATTTAATCGTCCATATTGTACATACCACATTCTTTCTCTGCGCACCTATTTCGTTCTTTTATCCAGCTCATTAATTCCTTTCATTATCCGTACTCGCGAAAAAATTGATTCGAATTCAGTTAATTCGTCAATTTAATTTAACAATATTTCACCATTTTCATTCATTTTTCTTTCTGTTCATCTTGTTTTTGTATGCAGAGTTTTGGACCCACCATTGTCATTTGATGTTTTTTTTTGTTTATTGTTTTATTTAACTGCGAATTTTCTAATCATTCGATTGAATGATGAATTAATTCACCTGTCGTATTATATTATTTTTCCATCATTGAATTTATTTTCTAAATGAATTGACGATTATTTTCAGTTGATGAGCCATTATAATCTGCAGTTATAACGTGTGTTGGTGAGAATCGTTGTCAGTAGACCCATCTGACTGGTGTCCACTGTGGTGTTTTTTGTATTCGCTCAATTGCAGCTTCAAGTTGGGCAATTGTGTCTTCGATATCGTCATTGACAATAGTTAAATCGAAAAAGTGACCGTACGCCTGTTTTAACATGTCCGATTCCTTACCAAGTCTTTCCAAACTCCCGTCGTACTGTTTGCATACAATAAATAAAATTAATTATGAATGTTCAGTGTTTGAATAATTGTTTTATGTAGAATTTTGCCAACTCAATCGGTAGAATTATCTGCACGGTGATTATTTATACCTCAATGTAGAGAATTGGAGAAGTAATTTTTTTTAATTAAGTCGAGGAAGCAAGAGAGAAATGCAAACGTCCCATATTATCGATTTTGGACCAACGGAGAGAGGAGATAGGTCATGGAAAAATAGTAATGAAGAGAAACAGGCTCAGTGAAAGTAGCCCAAGGGCAAAATAGGTCGAGGAGAAATAATACAGAGGAAAAAGAAAACGTATGGAAGACATGCTGACAGAAAAACTAATCCGGAAAAATAGTCAGGGAAAGAATAAAAAATCATAGAAACTATTCTAAATAGATTTTCCGGGAATAAATTGCAGAACAAATGACTATGAATAGAATAAAGTACAGAAAACCATTTCTATAGTTGCTCCCCAAACTCCCTAAATCGAATAGTCAATAGCAAAAAGTAAATTCAAAACAAGAAGAATAAATAGTTCCACACAGAATACTACATCGAATTTTTCCCACCATTTGTGTTGGCTCAACCCCTTGAAGAAAAAAAGACAGGTAAAAAAAAATTGAAAAGAAAGAAAATTCGATGAAAAAAAATGAGAAGATACAAGATAAATAACTTACATCATTGAGAGTCTGCACAGCGGGTGCGGCTATGAATACTACGTAGGGAGCAAATTCAGCCGTTCGTAAAATTTTCAAGGCTTGCGGTTCCACATCCAATATTGCCATTCGACCTTCCTCATGAATTTTTCGAATAGTCTCTAACTTCGTTCCGTACATAGCATCTTCATGAGTCCCTTTATAAATATTTAAATGCGAAGAGTTATTGATTGTTGCATATGAAATGAAGTAGAATATCAAGAGAGTTGATGTTACAATGATGAATCCATCATCATAAATTCACTTACCATACTCGAGATATTCGTTTGCACTGATGTCTGCCATCATCTCATCGTGTGATACGAAGTAATAATTACGCCCACTTTCTTCGTCGTTTCGTGGAGGCCTCGTTGTATCTTTTTAAAAATAACAAATTTATACAGCAATTAATTTGTTTTTCAAGGTGTCAAGTACATTTGTGTATTTCAAACAGCTCTTCATGGCTATTCATTACAAAAATTGTAGTCAAAAATTCAATATCGAAATAGACTATCAAAAAAATAGTCTATTCATTATTAATTAAAATATAATTCGTTCATTAATTGATAAATCATCTCAGATCAAAGTTTTCGTAGATTTTAAATTATTTGTTGACCCTAACAGTAAATATTGAACTTTGCTGACTAAATTCAGTGGCTCAAAATTTCTGTTTAAATTGTTGCATTAATTAAATACTCACGTGGAATTGGATAAGCATATTTATCTGGATGCCTTGCGATTATTGTATTTTTAATATGACGACGGCCAACACCGTGTGCTCCCAATAGAACTAGAGTTTTACGTTGGAAGGCTTCATCTAAATAAACAAATAAATAAAATCATTCAACCAATGAATATCAATTAAACCACATGATAAAACTTAATAATCAACAATGTCTAATCTAAATTCATATAAATTTGATTTCCATACTATTTTCTCTGCCCTAGAACCAAAAAGAAAATGATAAATATACTCACGAGGTACTTTAACAACTTCCTCATAAGTAACCAGGTCCAGCTGGTCAAAAACTGCGTTGTGTTTAGCAAGATATTTATCCTTGTACTGTTTTTTCTTGCGGCCAAAAATTGAGCAATTGACTGGATATAACCATATGAAATAAACAAAATGTATATTAATTAATATTTATCCATTCTACTTCTCATCTATTCTTGTAATATTTTTTGCATATACTCAAAATTAGAATATAATTATTTATTTAATTAATCGATCAATCGTAAGCAGTGCATTTAAATTGTCATATAATTGTTAATTGTTGTCGTTGATTATACCTAATTCAGGCAGATTTTTTTCACGCTAATTTATCACATGCTTCATTGATAAATTCTATATATTGATTAATTGTGATTATTATTAATAATAATAATTATTTAATTGAAGGCTAAGAAAGAAAAATGGTGTTTTTTTTTTATATTTATCAATGATCTACTTCTAAGGAAAACAAAATAATTCAATTAAGTGCAATTTCACATTCAAATTTTCATCTTTTTCTTTGTCTATTATTTTTTGCATTATTTTTCATTTTGTTATTATTATTTTGAATATAGCATTTGAGAGATAAAATTCAATACGATTAATGTTATAAATTAATTTTATGGGAAAATACCTAGAATTAATTTTCATTCAGTAATTCAATTATGTATTTGATATATTATTGAAATGAAAGTAGAAAATTGTGAAAGTTTTTATCTGAAAACACAAGACAATGTTACGCAGTTGAGAAATTTAATATTTGTATTATATAAAATTGAAGATAAAATTAAATATTCGATACGAAAGTGACAAAGATAATGTGTAAATTGATTAAACAAAAGCAAATTCTTTGGGTTTAATTGCAATAATGGATAGAGATAATTGATTACTTTATGATAAGTGTTCTAGAAGAGGGAAAATATATATTAATAATTGTAAATTAAATATAAACAAAAGAATAAAACAAAGTTCCAGCAGGTCACAATGAATGATTGGGAATGAAAATTAGTTGCATTGATGTATGTTTATATATAAATGATGCAATTAATTGTAAATGTGATACGAAGAGATCAGAAAAAAATTGTGAAGAGTAAAATGAAGAAAAAGAATTGGTCAACGACGAATAAAATTGTGCTCCGATTAAACACACACACAAAATTGTGTATACCGAAATTGTCTTTTATAATTCTACCTAAAGATATAATTGATCCTTATGTCAAAAAATATTTCTCACTGTTCAATAACTGTCATTCAACAGTTCCATCATTTAGTAAACGAAAATTATCTTGATAGTCATTAACCAGATGTTGATAAGTTTACAAATTTCATCAATTGCATCTTCGTTTATTACTAAATATTCCAATTATTGAACAGAAACAGCATGAATTATAATTACATCACAATAACTTCTCTATAAACTAAATAAAAATAATTACAACCCACGAATTTCCATCAAATCGTTCAAACAATAAAAACCTCAATTAAACCCAATTCAATTTCTCCCACGCAAATAATTCCTCCCCATAATTCATTGACATAAGGATTAACAGAACAATAAAAAAGATAACTATCGCTACAAATGGTGCTCAATTTAGTACAAATATTCGTGACACAATAAAGAGTATTAAAATATCTTTAACCTCCATCATAAAAACTAAAAATCAGTTTTCACTAGCTACATAGCGAATAATTTCTAATAAATTTTCTATCTTCTATAATAAAATCAAAATAATTTCTCTTTCACTTCCTTTTTATGTATTTCAAAGAATCGCGTAACAAATTTCCAATCGCTAATTTATTCCATTTATTTATTACAATAAAAAATAATCTACACCGCATTGGATTTAATTTTGTCTAAATAGCTCTTGTGAATTTTAATATTTTTCGCTGCAGGCAGTTTATCTCATACCTGTCGAGCTGTCACAGCCCTCGGCGTGAGGAGAGCAGCCACCCTCTCCTTCAGCATCTATCCCGGACAACATACAATTATAATAATTACATTACTAACGCCAATTCTCCATTGACGTTAATTTTTCTAATTTTTATTCATTCATTATTGTCATTCGATTTAATCGTAACTAAATTGCCTACGTAATTCCAACAAAATTCTCTCCATTTATAAATCAATACAAAAGAAAATATATATAAAACGTAGTGAATAAAATATAATCCACGAATTAATGACTAATATCGCACAATTTATTTCCCCCCTAAATATATATTATCATTAACATTTTTATTCCTCGTTTTTATATGATGGTTATCTGAAAAAGCTCGACAATGATTAACATGACAACGTTTTTAGTATGTCACTGGATGTTATTTACTGATGTGATGATCAAATTTAATCCGAAAGCAACAATAAGAACAGAATAATCCTAAATTTGTTTGTACTATACAGATAATAAAACTGAAATGTTTGTATCATAGTAGAAATGATTTACTATGCTACATCCATTCTGTTATCTGATGATCAAATGTAAATGATTAGATATTCAATAATAAAAACAAATAAATAAAAATACTCTCGGATTAAAATCATGAAAGCTGCGCAGACACATAGTGCGATCTGCTGGAACACATATTAAATATAAATTTGTAGTTATATTCTGTAGTTTAATAGTAATTGGATGATCAGAATTTTTTTCCTGGTTATATATGACATTTTTTCATTGATTTGTTTGTTCTAGATGAGATTTATTTCGGCATACCTTGTTCCTGTTTATTTTTTTTCATTGCCATACACGCAATTCGCCATTCTTGTAGTTCTGATGATGGAATGAGTCCTGCTGAACCTGCAGCATTATCTTTACGCGCTTGCCACCAATGATGATCGTCTTTACTTATTATTTGTAATATATCACCAGTGTTGAATGCTATTCCAGCTTGTGCGCATGGTATATGCTCGTCTTCAAGTGGATCGTAATCAAATTGGGCGCGTACAAATATCTACGACAATAGATTCACACAAAAAAAAAATGTTCATTTTATTTTTTTGGATATTTAGTCTATTATTGTTTATCAAATGTCTACTTGAACGATTTGGGTATTGAATTTGTGCTGGTTTTTTTAATTTATTTAACATTTGGAATGTTGCGTGAATGAAAGTGAAAAGGGGTAGTAAAGAGTGTGAGAGAATTTTTGTTTCTATATTACCAGAGAAAATTTTGATGGGTTTTCGTACTTCTACTCGTGCGTTATTGGGGGTAAATCTTTCTTTCTTTCATATTGGCGAGACAATTTGTGATGGTTTTATTCATTGTGAATTAACTGTCTGGATTTTTTTATAACTGTTAGACGAGTAGCAATGATCAATACTAGAATAATTCGAATAGTCTTACAATTGCTATTTTTACTTATTTAAATAAATTCCCTACTCTTAAATTCTCCTCATCAACTATAACGAATGCTAAAATAAAACATTCACAATTTTTCTCTCCAGAAAAGAAATTTCATAGCACATAAAAACCCTTTTCAATTTCACTCACACACAATAATTCTCTTCCCTTATTTACAACGCAATAAAAATAGAATTATAAAAGAACGGAAAAAAAATCCATGTGGCAATTAATACATGAAACTGAACACTCTAATTGAAATAGGTTGATCAGGATTGTTTCATTTATAAATTTACAAAATTATTTCAATTCCTCTCTTTTTTTTTTTTGGTTGTTTGGGAAAATATGCCAGGACTATGTGTGCTACAAGACTAAATTGCTGATGCAACTCCAAGCCCACTTCAATAAATACTATCAAATATAATAAATCGACTTAACAATGATAATACAAACAAGAAAAAAAAAATGAATAAACAAAATAAACGAAAAAATGTATAAAGAGGAGAAAATTGTGAATTCCATTTTAAATTATTCTCGAAGTGGTCTATTTAATTTCGCATAAGGGTGCTTCGCTCCATCGACATAAACAAACACAACAGTGTGATAAATTGCATAAATATAACATTGTTTTCTACTACGCTTTCGAGAGGTTTTTTAATTGCTCTACATGCCAGGTGATTGCATTTATTTTTCCCTTATTCACGTTTCATTAATCTATATACAATAAATGAAAAATAAATAAATAAATAGATGAATGAATGAATGAATGGATAACAAGAAAGATTGAATGGATATAAAAATTGTGATCGAGTTGGATGAAATACAGTTGCGGATTTACAATCGGTGACGTGTCAATAATTACAGTTCAATTGGGGCATTTTAATTTATACTTCTATTTTATATAAACGCAGAATTCGTAAAGAGGTGGATATTTGAATAATTATTTGATGAATTAATCAATCGTATATAAAATTTTGTTTTGTTGTGGGTTATGCAGGTGTTTTAAAGGTAAACGAATTAGCTTTCTAACTACAGCAGTCCAATCACACCAGATCAAGTGGCGGTACTTACTAATACTGGCAGAGGCCTAATCCTGAACAACTAGATTGTTGAAGAAACAGAAAAAAAAGGAATATTTAATCATTAATTGGTCGGTGATAATTGATTTTTTTTTTGCAATTTACTTTACTTTCTTTTTTTCGATTTCAAACTAGTTACGATGTGTCATCTGCTTTTGTTTTATGTGGTGAGAGATCTTTTTTTTTCACAGCTGAGAATTTTAGAGGATAAATTGTGACAGATTTTCATGAATTTTCGATTTTGCACAACTAGATTCGTTCATGAATATGGAATAGTCGTACTTTTGATGTTTGGAGATTTTAATTTGGTATTTTCATCGTGTCTATCCGATTAGTCACCGTTTTTTCATGAAAATTTCTAGTCTATCGATAAGAATTGACCAATTAGATTCATAAATATACTCAATCAAAACCGCAGCAATAAAACGTGGGTGAAAAAAAAATGTTCGTTGGAGATAAAATCAGCTTTTCCAACTCAATTCAATCAATTTTTTCAGTGACTTTGAGCTACAATCCGCCATTCTCCATACCACTGATCAATTACCAGTTATTATCCTGTCAAACTACCCTGGACTTCAATAAAAATAGTGTGATTAACTCTTGAAATCCACACAATGGAAGTCACCCAAAGAATATCCCAACAAAACTCTCAATCAAATAATCTCTGCAATTTTCCAATTAAATTCTCCATCTGTCTCATCTTCCCAATTACCACAAGAATAAAAATTCGTTAACACCTCAATAACAATCCAACCAACCATCGTGATGAAAAACAACATCCGTGCAATCAAACTTCACTCGCTAAATTCTGTTTTCCCAATCCCAAAACACAACAACGATCTTATCAATAAATTGTCGATAGAGCGTGCACTAATTATGGATACTGGATTTTTTAATGTCTATAAATATAATATAAAACTAATTTTGCTTCAGGAAAAAGTGTCTATAACATTCGTGATTAATAAATATGTTGAAAAAGAATATAAAATTATATTCAGTTGTGGTACAAAGAGAAGAGGTAACGACAACTCGTCTGGTGGACTGACTGCTCGGTTAGTTCCACTGCAGTTGTGTATCAATTATTCACAATAATTATCGGTGATGAATAGATAATCGAATTAATTAGTTAATTGAGCGCCTCTCTATATAAATACTGACCTCTCATCGTCGTATATTTAATCGGGATAATATATTCCTAACTATACAAAGTATTTATTAAGTATACAACTGATCCTTTCGCAACGCGAATTATAAAACTTCAAAAGAAAAAAATAAACAAAAAAAAATTAGTCTTGGATTATTTGTTAGTTTTTTTTTCATTTATTAAAATTTCATGGTGTTTCTTCAATGTATTGTCAAATGAAATGAACTTTTTTCATTCAACTTCATTTGCATTTTGTTTATGTGGATATGTAACACACTTAAAGTACTTTGAGAAATTGACAAAAAGTTTTTTTGTGGGGCTTACTTGTACCTCGCAAGGTGGCGGTGCAATTCTGTATGATGGCAATATTTTGAATGTCACTGATCCCCGTGCTTCACGCTGGGAAAAAAAATATTAATATTATCCACCCATGACACTTGAACAGTTGAAAGTTTAATAAAAAAAGAATTTATTCATTCAATTGGAAATTAATGAATTGAAGCCGACCACTCACCAGCATTTTTTGTAATGTGTTTACAGATTGATTGGCAACTGGTATTCCATTGATCTCTTTGATTTCATCGAGTACATGGAGGGTCGCTTGTCTGTGAATCATTCCGCCGTGCATAATTCGTGCTACGACACATTTACCATCTTCATTCATTTTTAATGTTATCCCCTGATATAGAAAGTTCATCAATTAATTAACATGTGGAATAGTAAATTGTATTTGAGTTTGATCTGAAGATTATAAACCATATTGATTTTCTTGATTAATACTTAAAGGTCAGATTTTATTTTCGTTTGTTTTTCGTCACTTTATGAGCCAATATGGTTGGAACTAATCGACCAATTTTCGTTATTAGATAATAAATTCCGATAGAAAATCGGTGAATAATCCGAAAGCTAACAAAGAAAGTTCTTTAGATTTCAATGTGCACCAGGAAAATGGATTTATCAAACGGATTCATTCGGATATGTTGAAATAAATTGAAATGAAAAGTTAGAACTTGGTAAAGTCACATTTTCAAAACTAAAAGACCAATAACGATTACTGAGTGATCAATT
This sequence comes from Meteorus colon, assembly GCA_030523085.1. Lineage (NCBI taxonomy): Eukaryota > Metazoa > Arthropoda > Insecta > Hymenoptera > Braconidae > Meteorus > Meteorus colon. The sequence goes on along the minus strand of JAPYZH010000236.1, from coordinate 81,322 downwards.
TTGACTGAAATACGATGATCAATTCAGTAACATCTGAAAGAAATTCGAGATAATGATGGAATATATCTAAAAAATTAGTGAGATTGTCATTATATACCAGAGGTGTCACACCAGGAGTTCACTCATCTATTTCTTCAATATCAAACATCCAATTTTAATTACCAACTAATGAATTCTATCAGAAAACCCGTTACTCATCAATCACTGATGGTACAGGAAGCAAATTCCTATGAAGGAACCACTTATAATCAACTGCAGCTCCAAAAAATAACTGACCTTCAAGAATCGCAAAGAAAAAAAGGGCGAGAAAATAACTGGAACCTAATTGATTATTTACCATTGGTTCATCGGTATTTTTTTGAAATTGTACAAGCCTGACCCGGGTGACATTCTCAACATCCATATCACCATTTTGACCTTCAATTTCATCGCCACCATTGAGATACGGTAGCAAAGGTGGTGGTGTAACTCTCGCTGCTTCTTCACCATAAACTTCATGGCCTGCGACATCATGTGCTTGCAACAATGACTAAAATCAAAAAACAAAATACCACTTATTAATAAAAATAATCACAGCCAAAAATCTTCCACATAATCAATGAAATTAATATTCAATTTAAAATTTCATCAAATTCAATCATCAACATCGAATATAATAATCTAAAAACAATATTTCACTTAGGAAATCCCGACATTGATAATCCCCTTCAGTATTTTCTCTTTTCCCTCTATTTTTTTCTTACTTTTTCTTTATTCTTCCACGTTTTTTCTTGTTATTCTTTTTTTTTTTCAAATTGTAATAGAGATCAATGATGAGCTCTTGCGACATGGAATACAGTCACGACAGAGCCAAGTGCCGCAATCGTGCGACTGCGCTTTGGAAAATTGCACACGCAACTCCTCTATCTGGGACACAAACTAAAATCCTGTATTTCATACAGGAAAATATACACATATATGTGGATACATATCCACAATATATACATCATTATTTATATATATATATATATATATATACAGACGAATCTTATAATGGTCAATCAATACTAAAAAATATTTAATATCAAAATTAATCCATCAAAATGAATAAATAACAATTTAAAACCCAAAACATTCCACTGTACTTTCATTTGAAAACAAAAATAATTTATTTTCCCTAGTCTCAATTTTCTAACTTAATAAATAATCAATTTGTCAACAACGAAATATGAATAAAACAGTCGCAAAATCCTCCCAAACATTTTCCAAAATGAATTCCCTCAACTATCCTCTAAAGGAAATAAAATAAAAAAATCCTCAAACGAAACCCAATCTCTCCATCCATAAAATAATTTTTATTGTTTACCTGATGCGCGTGACAATCCGGAATACCATTAGGAAACTTGAATCGAAATGGACTATGAACAGGGCAATTGACTCTCAAGTGATTTTCAATAGAATATTGCAAGGGTTGATGACTATGGGTGCCAAAAATAGCTGGATCCGTATTACCACCGCCACCACCGCGATTGGGTGGATGTTCAAGTGACCGACAAGACCAATTACTACCACCCCGATGATCAAGTGGTCGAATATTATCACCGTCTAAATTCAACCTCCTGTACTGTCCCGATTCGTGTGATCTATGATCAAACAATTGTGGCATATGATCAACCGAACGACATCCATGATCATGAGTGAAATAATGTCCTTGTGCACGACCATTATGATCCATTAATCGACAAGGATGTTCGATAGCACGTTGATGATAATCAACACCACCACGTTGAAAATTATCAATAGATCTTGGTTGCTCAGTGCAAACTAATTGTCCACTCTGTCCACGTCCAATCTGCTGCACATTCATATTCACTTGATGATGATCAATTGGACGCATTGAATCTATTTGATGTGTATGTTCAATAGCCAATGGCTGTCTGCCAGAATCAACTGACCTCATTGATTCCATTGATCTCATACTATCCATTGATCTCATATAATAATCAATAGGCCGTGTTGGCAATGAATCAATTGATTTACATGGTCTTGCCCAACAATTCGCTCCATTACTGTATTCACAATTATTCTGCAGCTGTATTTCAGCTGTCTGATGATTTGGTGTCCAATCACTTCTGTAAAGATCCATTACATCTATGCAAAAAAATATTTCATGGATAATTTTTTCGGCTTTGGATTTTCTTCCTTTTTTTTCCTCTTCTAATTTATGTAGCTCTGTTTGGCGAGAGTTGGGGTTGGTTCTTCCAAGTACTCTTCTTAATTATTAATGAATCGTCTGATTAGAATCTTCCACTACTGCCAGTCACTTGGCTCGCTCATCATCTTGCGAACCAATCTCAGCTGCCATGTAATATTCATAAATTTTTGTACAACTGGGACTTTTTCTTTCTGTTTTTTCTTCTTACAATCTTTTGGGTTTATATCAATTGTTATACCAATAATCGTAGCACAGAATTGATCACAATTACATTCACATTCACCAGGACACGTTTTTCGTTATTACAATAAAATATATTCACATTACAATATTTCTATGTCAATATCATTAATAATAAATATTTCGCATCTCTTCTTTCATATAATTAATCAAATGAATAACATAACATAAACTTTGTATTTATTATTGTAAAATTATAAATGGTTTATGATGTCGCAATTGTCGTAACACAATAATTGGAATGGATATGAATTTATTAGTTGTATTTATTGGTATTATTATTGATATCAAACATTTGATAGTCTTTAATAATTGTGTTATTATTTGAATTATTAATTTATTGTTATCAAGGGATTGTGACACGATAAAAGTGATAATAAATAAAATAATACGAGTGAGTGCCGCAGCAACGGGCAAACGACACATAGCGATGCCGCGCTCACCAGCACTGAAAATCTTGTGCAGACTCTGGATCGCGCAGTCTCATCAAAATCAACCCCCTGGCTTTCTCCCTACTCTCAACATATATTCAATGGCCCTTTTCCTCTTGCGTCTCGACACCCCCTGGACAATTTCACCTTGATATATGTAGGTGGGATATCTGTGTCTGTGTAGAGGGAGTTACCACCCCCGTTCATAGTGTTCCTGTTCCCAGCGTCTGGACCGCAATCCTCGTTTCCATCCCTTCAATGCTGTCGTCTGCGCACACCCTTTTTCATCTTGTATATGTATATTTATGTAGAGTGGATAGATGGGTGGATGGATGTGAGCCATCTCGTCGATTACTCCCACTGCAACCCACTCACGTTTTTTCTTTTAGTTCTGGTTATGAGTTTGGTATTTCTTGCAGATTTTTTCGGGCATGGAAAAGGAGAGATATTTTTTTTCTCTTTTTGAGAACATGAAGATGTTTCAAGAGAGTTTTTTTTTTTTGGTTTTTGGATTTGGTCTTGAAGTTGAAGGAGAATTGAGAATAATTTGCATGAGCAAATGTTGCTTTGGGTTTATAAGTTGGTTTTTATGTAAAATTAATTATTTGTTTGTTTATGTTACTGCTGTTTTCTTATGTTGAATTTTGATGTGTTGACGATTTGTGTTTCACTTTGTCGTCAATTCTCTCACAAATTGTGAAAGGATACGTATTGAAATGAAACGTTTTACACTTGATTCCACTTGGAATAAAATATTATTTGCACTTTTTCTTCTTTCTTTGACGATTGCGCAATATTAGCACACTTTCTATAATTTCGATAATAGAACAAAGAGAAATAGTATAAGTCCCGTCCTAAATTGAATTTGTGGATAAATAATTCCAATTATATCGTCAAGAACCATCTTGAGAAAATCATTTCTGTCCTTTCTTCAAAACAAAACTGATATCGATTTGCCAATTTTTCATCTTTTCATATGAATCCATAGAAATAAAAGTATTGAATATTTCACAGCGACGATTGTCAATTATTAAATTTCATCAATTAATTAAAAATGATATCCCAATATGAAGGTGAACAATATTATTTGTTAGTAACAGCCGAAGGCAATCACACAAACGGGATATCATTACATAAAGCAAAATTTGACAGAATAGCTTCATTGTGTCCAATGAAATTCATTAAAATACGAACGAATTAATTCGTTGATCCAAAAATAAATTGCCTTGTTGAAATATCTCCTTTGTTACGTGGAATAAATCGGAAGTTCATTATAAATTGAAAGTCAGTCAGTAACAACTGACCATTGAAATAATTAATTAAAATTGATATATCACTTTCAGATATTTCTCGGATCATTCGCAATACTCAGTATAATTTATTACATTCATGTCCACTCTTCTAATTATTCATAATAAATTTTTAATAATCTTGAAATTGTTCCGAATGTAATTTCAAATAAAATAAAATAAAACAAATCTAATTTTCTCCTAGAGAATATTGCTAATAAAAGTAACTTTTATCTTCCTTGCCACTTCAATGTTGAATATCTCAATGCAACATCTTCAAACATTTAATTCCTTTCCCCGTCCTTGAAGGAAAAGTATATCGACAAAAATTCCCATCCACTTTCATTAAATCTCTTCTGCCAACGTCTTCAATTCATAATCACATAATATTAAAAATTTGTCCATCGAAATTCAATTTCATCCACCTCTATATTCAATTTAACCAATTGGCTATCGATTAGAAAAGAGAGAAACAACATTGAGCAATACGAATCACAAGAAAAGCGAAACGTAAAAAAATTGTGCCCTGGTCATTCAAGCTTAAATTCATCATTTAATCTCTCTAAAAATAGTCGCCCTAAATATCCTCAATCATTCATCCAGATGAAATGTATATCACTTCCACTACAATTAACATCATTATCAACAACAGAAGATAGTTACATAACAAGAAAAACAACAATAAATCATTGTTTGAATAAATAACAAAAGAACTCATTACAATTAAACGTCTCTCAACTATTCCATTTCCCCAGTGTCAAAAAATACAATTAAACAATCTAACGAACAATATTATCATTCAAACCAACCACAGAGTCCCTTTAATTATTTTCAACAATCCTCATTCACTATTAATTATTAATTCTATCAAATGAAATAAACTCTCAATGTTTACGTAACGCAAATGGATCGTTTATCTCATCACCATATTTATCATTTTCAAATTGAATTATACAATATGAACAAATGGAAAATAATAACTGCAATGTTATGTATTTATAAAACAATCAACAATAGCAAACAAATATTAACCGTTTTCTCATTAGTTCATTTTCAAAATATACAAAACAAATAAATTCTTCATTTATTATTCACTCTAAATGTATATTTAATATTTACTTATTTATTTATTTATCTGTTCATTATTATTTTCTTTTGCGTCCACTCGAAATATGAAGAATGTCAAGGGTGTTGGTAGTAAATAATTGCGCCTGCGTCGTAGCAATGAGTGCCTAGTTTTTAATATTGGACCTAGATACAGTGAGACAAAAGCTGAAGAGAGAACGAGTGAGTGGGCTGACGAAAAAAAAAGAAACCTACCAGGTACAAATTGCTTGGCTGAATATCTTTTTTTTCCACCCTTTTTCCCCAACCCTCCTATTTTTATCTCTACTTTTCGCCATTTCCAACATTTCTTCCTCACATTTATACATTACTATTTATTCCACTGGATAAAATCTACCAAGTAACCAAGGGAAAAGAATCAAGAGAAAAAAAACCTTTACAAAGTTCAATTTCACTATCAATTCCACATTCATCATAAATATTTTCCTCAATAATTTCGATAAAAATTGTCCACAATGACATTCTGTCTACCAATTAAATGATCACAGTTAGAAAATAAAACAAAATCACTGAAAAGAATCAGAAAATTTGTGAATTAATTTTCAAATAAATATAAATAATAAAAATGAAAATGATTCGAACTATCTAGGCAATTCATTCTCCACCATTTCATCATCCTTGATAATTAATAGAAAATAAATTTACCTTCAAACGTTGTCGATGATACGATTTAATACAAGCAAGATAATACTTGTAAACATGTAAAGGCAACGATCGTTTAGTTTCCTCTCCAATCCATCGTTGTGTGATATCAAGAATAGGTGGTTTGATAATTTTCAATTGTGATGTAGAACATTGGTTGGTATTATCAGAAGCCCCACCACCACTGGCACCACCACCATCATCAACAATGTCACCAACACAATCAGTATTTATTGGTGTTTGACTGAGACTAGAATATCTCGCAGCATTTAATGGTGGATGAGTGCGATAACGAAAATGATTTGGTAAACAAGATGAATTCCAATCAAAACGGTTCAATGGTACTGGTGTTGTACCAGCAGATAAAGATCGATGTTGATCATCATGACACAATGATAAATGTGATGCGTGTATACACGTTGATAATAATGCTGAAGAATGTTGTTGCAATGCCAATAATGGACGCAAACAATTGTGACACGATGGATAAATGTGCATCAATTGGGGATTCCATGTATGATAGCAGCATCCCGGCGACCTGGAGCCAAGCGGGTTCCTGGTCGCAGGGTAGTTCATGATGCAACTTACATTGCATTAATTAATATTTATATCCACTTATTTATTTGTATTCATTTAGAATGTTTGTTCTTTATTAATTAACTCCACTTTCAATTATTATCATTTCTCTTCTGCTTTTGTTTAATTTAATTAGTATTGTTTCTAATTTATAATTAGATGATGTTGGATTATATTGTGTAATTAAATTCCATAATGGTTATTGTGGAATGATTGGAAATTCATTGATCGATTGAGTATACAGCCATGAAATTTAGGTTTACCGAGGATGCTACGATTGGGATTTGAACACGTGCGGTGGATGCACAACATTATTGAGGTGAGAATATGTTGATGAATGCGTACAACCATATCCATTTTGACATTGACAGAAATAGATTGATGTGCTACTCATGTATTGATATTCCTCGTGAATTCAAATATGCAGTAAATGAACTTTTTCATGTATTTTATAATTTAATATTCTGCTATTGTTTTTTTCCTATCGTTACTTTTTTTTGATTGATGAGATAAGATGGCGGTTGTGATGAATGGATTTTATATTTTGTCGTGCAACTAGTGGACACACAATAAACACTCTCAATACTAATCCGGTTTATACATATTAATAATCAGAGTGAAAAAATAACTTTTTCTTTTAAATTGAAAATTAAACATTCAATAAAATATTAGATGGTTGAATTGTTGATTTCGTTGAAGTATTATAAAACACATTGGTGAATATATCTGACGTTTGGATGATTAAAATTGTATTTTATGATGAGTGGAGAATAGAAAAAATTTATCTCCTCAGGGCATTGTTTGTGAAATGTGAAATAAAAAATTGTGTTTAATTTAAATATTCATTCGGTAGCTTGATGAAGTGTGAGGATGTGCGCTGTATATATTATTAAATAGATAAATATATCACATAAATATGACGACATATTTTTTTTTCAAATTGTCCTTGTTGTCGTTCTTTTTTGTTTGTTTTTAGTCGTTCGTTTTGTAAAAAATTCACGGTGCACACGTCACTCACGAACTACGTTCTGCAGTGAACTACTAGCTCCAGCCCTGGTTTACGCTTACACCCCCGCAGCTACCAGTATTTGTGTGGTGGTTGCTCCACCTCCAAATGCTCGAAACGTCACTTCCGTTTCAACCCTCTCTCCTTCAACAACGTTCTCGTCGTCGACGTTTTTTATTTGTATTTTTTCTCTCCTTTCCTGTTTTTTTTACTATTTTCATTTATTTATTTTTTTTTCGTTATTATTTCTCTCGTTTTTTCTGCGTTTTATTTTTTTTTATCTTGGTCTTCTCAACCCCCTCGGGGTTGACGCCCACGGTTGGATAACAGTGTGACAACTCACATATTACTCGTAAAATAATTTAAGTAGAGGAGAAATAGTGGTGTTGATGATGATGATGAAGTAAGAAAAAAAAAAAGATTTAGATTTTTTTCTTCCTTCTTCCTTTTGGATTTCATTATCTTTTATTTTCCTCCGCTCAACACTACTTCACACGTTTTCTTGTGAATTTTATTGCACAGAATAAAAATAGCAGGAGAAAATTTCCCCAATGCCATGATTAATAATGGCAACTTGGTAAACTTGAATTTTTTATTTCTATTTTATCTGTAATTTGTCGTTTTTTTTTATGTATAGTTCTTTACCTCTTTGGATTTTTATTCGAGCAGAGAATGTGAAGTGATTTGTTTTATTGCTGGTGCTTTTTTGCAATTCGTTTTTGTTTTGCAATTTGTTCTTAATAAATTGATAATTAAATTGTCGACTTACCTTGATGTGTGATTGGCTGAGTAGTTCTTGAAGTTCACGAAGATCACCGTGTTCGATATTGCGAAATGACGTGAGCTCAGCTTCTCGTAGAAATTCTTCAACTTCACGTAGACGTAAAAGCGCATCAGTTGGTGGTGGTCTAGTTGGTGTTGGGACTTTCGTTGATATTTTGTCGTAAAGCTGCAAAAATATTCAATAAAGAAAAAGTATAAGAACCATAAATCAATCACCCATCCTTAAACACAAAAGAAAAGAGTTTAAAACCGTGGAAGAAAAATAGTAAAACACTGAAAGTAAAGAGGATTTGTTTCTTTACGAAGGAACTTACCAAGAAACGATCGATCTCTAACAAACTATAAATTAAATTGATATCATTGAGATAAATTAATTGATTCAAATGCATTTTCAATTTATTCCAACGAATATCTAAGAAAAAGATTATAATTATATAGACAATCCAATTGATTAAATAAGTTTAAAGAATAAATTCAAAGGCTGTCATCAAATGTATGACGAATGAAAAAAAATTTCGATGTCCATTCTGAATCTCTGAAAAATACCCTTCATAATATAATTTCAAACGCGCAAACGCGTCGAACGATCGATCTTTTCTTATGTCAACTTCTTCCTTGCATTAAATTGGAATTCATTATGTCAATGAAATGATTTATGGTATTGAAAAAAATTAATAGAACACTGTTTATTACTTGCTAAACTAACTTAGCACCATTTAGCAACTCAATGAATGGGAAAATTGAGTTTTCCCATGGTGAATAAGACAGTGTAAATAATAGTTTGAAGGATCTGATTCCACCACCAGTTAAGTCAACGTGAAGCTGACCAATAAATACGATCTGCATTGTACTGTAGATGGCAACAATTCTGAAAACGGAATTATTGGATAAGCATCAGCAAGCTTGAATAATTGAATGAAAGTCAATTTCGAAGCAATATCCACAGTGTCAAATTTGTATTCGTTGGATTCGAAAGTGGGAATTGAACTGGTGCTGCTTTCTCCGCATTTGCAATGCATGCGGACTTAACCACACTGTACTGAGCTGTTTCATGTAACTTCGGTTCACTTATAATCAATTCATATGGTTGCATGAGATGGGATAATTAATTTCTTATCAAGGCAGCGCAATTGTATCTGACAACTATTCTTCTGTTAAATTAATCAACTGAACAGCGAATGAACCTCGAACATGGGGTGAATTGTAATTATTCTTCTTCCTTCCTATCATCTATTGACTAATTTGTACTGGTAAATAATGGAGGATGAAGAAGAGAGAAGAGAAGAAAGAAAGTTGATGGTAATATTCATTCCAGTGAGGCGTGTTCACGATAATTCATCCAATTTGCAATATTGATAAATGTTTGTATGTTGATCGGAAATATAAATCCGAAGAGAATTTTCAATACTACAATTGTCCCTATCTCCAGAACTACAATCTTTCTTGAAACTAAATCCCTACATAAAAAGACACCGAGTGAAACACCGGGACTTTTATATAAACTAAATTTGTAGGACTCCACTCTTTTCACTGTGAAAATTATAAAGGGAAATAAAATCTCTGCGCATGAAGATTTATGAATGTGTTGTGAATGTTACTCATGAATTTTAGTGCCATTAGATAATTAGAGCATGGAGAATGGCTACCGGGTGAAAGGAAAATTTATTCAGAAGCTCGGGGAAAACGCGTAATAAAATGGGGCATCTGATGGGATGAAGAACAAGATTTCTTGCAATATTCGGAGTTCCTTCATCAAATATTAACGAAAATATCTCGGGAATTATGAAGAGTTGATAAATACAAGCAGAGAATGATGTCTTTCAATATTTTTAGGGAAAACGTTGGCTCCTGGTGTTCATTCACGCTCACCTCAAGTATTCCTCGGAGCCAATAATCATCAATAGCCGCCAGAACTTCACCACGCGTTAATCTCCCGGTTTCATACAATATCTCAATGTCGTCAAGTGAATCGAGAATTTCTGTAACAGCTTCTGCAAAGGTACAAAAACGGTCAATAACTCTCAATTGATATCAATAAAAATATACATCGATGAAATTTTGTTTTATTTTGCTAAGTTTTATTATCTAATGCATTTCATTACCCGTTGTGGTGATATCTTCATCACCAACATCAGAAAAACTGTCGCCATTGCTGTCTGAATGCCATTTAGGTGATGAAATTGCAGCTTTGACTGATTCCTTCAATTTTCTTCTGGCATTAAATTTTTTCAATTCCTCTATTGTTTCACTTAAATGTACTCTGGCTGCACCCTTATCACGATCCCTTAACCATTTGTGATTTAATACTTCTTGAATGGTGATTCGATGATTCACATCTGTTGTCAACATTCTTTGGATGAGATCTTTTGCAGGTTCACTAATGTTATCCCAAATTCCAGACTCCATCTACGGAAAAATAATAATGAAGATAGTGAATATTAATCACTTGATGAACTGGTTTCATTATTATTTTTCTTTCACAGCTCGAATTTTTATTCCTCCAGATCTCACTTGAGGAAGTTTTGCTCCACAGATTTACTTTAATTGGTTTAAGTGAGAAGTTAAAGTCCTGATTTCTAGAGCGTTAAAAATTCTTTAATTGACATTCTAATTTTTTTCGTTGGCACTCTGCGCTATTCTGAAGTGACTTTATGAATAGTTTTCATACTTCATGCAACGTCAGATTGAACATAAGAAGAAATGCATGAAGAGTTTATAATTATATTAATTAATTAATAGTCCTGATAAATTTTCTGGCATATTACAAATTTATAAATGAAAATATTTCCAGTTCATTCTCTTCTCATACATCGAAAAATTCACGGAATTGTGGATATTTTTGGTCTTTCAGGATTTTCCTCTATGCATCATAAAAATGCTCATTATTTCTTCACTTCATTGAACCATTTCCAATTGGGATTGAAGTCTCCTTTTTTTTCAATGATTCAGAGGATTTCGTGGCAGATGTAAGCACATTTTTTGCCTCAGCAAATGTCGCTTTAATTAAAAAATGCCAACCAGTTCCACATATGGAGCAACGAATAATTCTCTTCACTTCTTCGCGTTATTAAATATTTTCCAGTTGGGATTGAAACGTTTTCTTTTCTTTTTTTTTCATATCTGCAGGGGGGTTTTAAGTTGACGAGTTTTTTTGCTTCTTAGAGCTTTACAATTATAAAAAGAATGCTAAATGATTTGATTCATGAGTCAATGAATAATTCTCTCTGATTCTCTAGGATGTCGTGCATTTAATAGGGTATCCCATTTTTATTTTTTATCGCACGACTTCAAAGTGAATAAATTCATGTGCTCATTTATTCCTCAATGTCACTACAGAAAAAAAAAGAAGAGAATGGCAAAAGGAAAGCGAAAAACTCAATTTTCCTTTGAGTAGAATTATTGAGAACAACAATAAATTCTCTCTCCCTTCTACATTGATCTAACAATAAAAAAAAGTTTTTGCTCTTACTTGAACACGTCCTCGACAAATAACATCTCTCAATCGTTCACCCGAGCCAACAAATGGTAAAGTTCCGGTCAAAAGTGCATGTAATAAAACTCCAGCCGACCAAACATCTCCAGGTTTTCCGTATTGTCGACGTTGAATCACTTCCGGCGCCATGAAGTGCGGACATCCAACTCTTCCTAAATTATCCCAAATGAATAATAAAATATAAATATATAATACAAACTATCGCCATGTAAAAAAATTAATAAATTGGAATATACAATTCAATCATATACAAAAAATTATTCTGAATAACAGTGAAAAAAAATGAACAGGGTAAGGATACAGGTGAACATTGAAGTTTAGCAAAAATAATTGTGTGTGCGTGTGCGCATTGAAATAATTATCGGATCTTCAGTGAACTTTACCTACACATTTCAATATCTAAAGATTTATATATTAATATTATTGTTTGTGTGATTTGTGTGGATGTTTCATTTAATCAATCAACAATTGAATTTTGTGATGATAGAAATAATTGAATTAATTTTTCATGCCCGATAAAAAATCTTATTCATATGGCATCGAATATTTGCCAATTCGTTTCTTGTATTTCTGTTTCATTTTATTTGAATAAGTGGTCATTATAATAAGAGCAATATAATAATGGTTGATAAATGTGAATAAAAATTTTTCCAAAATGTACGGTGCTTGATAAATAATTGAACGATATAAAAAATGGCTGTGCAGGTCTTCGAATTGTTAACATTGAGTGAAATTAAATCAATGAGAATGTTATAAATTGATGTGTTAATAATGAATTATTTCTTCCTGATAAAAGTTTTGAGTCACTTCGAGTAAATTTAGTTCCACAGCAGATGGCATGAAGTTTCAATTGGTGTAAAAAATTGATGAGGATTGGAAATGGAATTTTTATGTGGTCGTTACGTGATTTATAAATGCGACGAAAGTTCTCATTGAAGTATTTGAATAAGAAATAAATGTAAAACATACATTTGCAAAGGAAGTATTGTCGAATGCATTCGGATCAATTGACCAACAGAATTCATTCTCACACTAAATGAATGAATAATTTATTTTCCACCTTTCATTAATCATTTTGTCCCATGAATGATTTTAAACAATGCGAAGACCGCACAGTGCTCAAAGTGACAAGCGAAAATATAAAAGCCACAGCATTTTTACAATGAAACAACTCCAATAAATAATGTGAAACAATAAAAAAATCTAATACTGGGTCAAAGTGGAATAAATGTGAATTATCAAATCTGCAATTGAAAGAGCACTAATTGCACATCAAAATTTAATGAAGAGAATGAAATAGAAAAATAAAATATGTCTGTCATACAATGGAATTAATGGAACATATCAATACATCAGACAGCGTGATTTCGGATAATGGATATTTATATCAGATTCCTAGCTGAAAACTTGGTGAATGTGTTTCAATATATATTGCTTTTTATTCATCTTTATTGATTGATATTTTTTGCTTATTTGTTTTTGTTCTTTAGGTTAAGTAAAGCTTACCCTCGCTGTCGGTCTTCAAGTACAGCTGCCCCTTTGGGCTCAGATATTGTCGATACTCGGTCGTGTATGTTTCTGCATATATTTAAACCAAATATTTGTATAAGGTATAAAGTATCGGAACTATTTGTGTGTTCTTGCTACTAAAATTTTCTCTTCTCTTTAATATTTTTTGCACTGAGCATTCATATTTGCTATTTTTATTGGAAATTATTTATTAATCATCGATTGTAATGATGAAAGATATTAAATTGTGTGTACAGTTGTCGCGATTAATATATTCCTGAAAAAAAAATAATGTGGCGCCGGGAAAAAAATATAAATAAATAATTGGAAATTGAGTAATTAAAATTATTATTCAATCTCTTCCTTGTCTTGTTCTTTTGGTAGTTTCGTTGTCTTTTACTCAATGTATTGTTTACCTGTGGAATTATTTTGTGATGATGGGAGTTGCATTGCCACACCAAATCCACGCAATTTAACTGGTGCTGAATTTTCTTTGCCAGCAAGTAGAGCACATTGTGGTTTTATATCACGATGAATAATGTCATTCTCATGACAATAACGTAAAGCCTCGAGAATTTGTCGCATATAATGACTGTGAATAAAACAAACAAGAACAATATGAACACAATTATTGTTGAATACATCAAATAACTGAAAGAATAAGTGGATGAAAAACTATTGAATTTGTAAATTGAATTTAATGATTGACAAGTTCAATCAAAACTAAAAATACGAACGAACAAATTCGACGATTAAAGACACGTTCCAAGTTTGAAAACAAGAGTGATGTTAAAAAAACGAAATAGAATTGTGGAATGAAAATAAATGAAATATAATAATTGAGTTTTGATGAAAAATTTAATTGGGAACGTCCATCCCAATGAAATACGACGTCAAACAAATAAAACATCGAAAATATTGGGAGCAAAGAGGGAATCGAGAAAACTGAATAGTGAAATTGTTACAAAAGATGTCGTTAAAAATAGAGAAAATAAACATAAATTCAAATCAATATTGAAGTTTCATTATATCTTCTAGATTGTTATCTCACCTCGCGACTGCTTCACTATAGACAAACCCCAAAGTAGCACGTCGAACTACTTCGAAACAGAGATCTGATCCGTCCATACTGAAAAGAAGACAATAATATTTTATCACAATAATTTACAAGTAAAATATAATCTTGTTTAATGGATAATTAACATTTAATACTCACTACTCGAATACCATGTATAACATTCCTTCTGAACTGTATGTTTCGAGAAGTTCCACAATGTGTGGATGCTTTAACATGTGACATATTGTCGCTTCACGTTTTAAATCTGCAATATTCCGTAGATAAAGCACAAATTAATTTATTGATTTATCACAATTGTAATTGATCAGTAATTCCTTATACTTTTCATGATAATCTCCAGACAAATCAAACTCAGATAAAGAAGCTCAATAAAACTATTTTGCACTCTACTTAACAAATAAAGTTTAAACTGTTAAGCTTCATAATTTAAAATATTGAATTATTCTTAGTTTTGTAATTTACCGGCTGTACTGAGTCCAGGACTTGATGTAAATTTCGCAACGTCGACTATTTTTACAGCAAAAGTTTGGGCAGTTTGACGATGAATACATTTTCGTACTACGCTGAATGGTCCCCTGCAAAATGCGACATAAATTCATGAATTAATTTCATCAGATAATATAATAATGAATAAATATTTTTAATCAAACGTTTATAATGTTCGCCCTGTTATTTTGATAATGATCGATATAAAATCGTAGAATAATCTACATGATCAATAGATATTCTTATCAGCACATCATCTAAATTTGTGAAACATTTATCACCATATCAAAGAATTATACAACACAAATGAAAGGTGATGCCGTTATCGGTTGTTAGATTTTCTGTATAAAAACCTTGAATACTTTCCAACATTCCTGTGAGAATCACATCAGTCTGACTTATCACAATCAATAAGTCACAATGCTCACTAAAATATTCTTGATCGGAATAATTATTGTATCAATTCAGTCGAGAACCATTCGAGGCAAGTGACAGAAATAGTTGCACATTTTATTTCAAAATTTCGACTCTTCAACCTGATTCCACTTCGCGTACAATTAAATGAGAATGTGTTACACAAGTCCCAACATATTTCGGTGTATTTTTAACGGTACAAAAATTGCAGTGAAGTGCAGTTATGATTATCTGTTGAAAGAGCCAATACAACCTTTCTGTAAATTCACGCGAGCTGGCTACGGAGTTTTTGACTGTTGTGTCTATCGGCAATTTATTATTCGATTATTTGTGTGATTGTTATATAAGCAATTACCGTAGATAGTAGAATTATTGAAAGTAGTGAACATTCTTTTGAATTATCGACCAGGGAAGTGGCGTGTTGAATGTTCCTATAATTCTATTTTAGTAAAGTAAAAAAATTGAAGTGAAAAAAATTAGACAATAGATCGAAAAATATGCAAACAGCTGTCAATAATCCCCAAAATTCCATGCTCATTCAATTGACCAATACTGAATTAAAGATCCTTAAGTACTAATATTGAATAACTTTTCGCAGATGACAATTGTCGTATCTCAATCAAATACCGAAAAGGTGACTTCAAAGAGCCCCAACCATTGATTCTATCAGGTGATAAAATATACACAGACTTTCTGTATCCTAATGATAAAGACGGCTTCATAAACATTCCTCTTTTGGAAAAATTCAATCTGGCATGCCCTGGAAAAAAAAATTATGTTCTCGGTATCAAAGGACTCAACAATCCAAACGAAATTCAAGTACAATGTATTAGACAGAAAACCTTTAGAGTTACTAATCGAAACAGTATTAAACAAAATAATTCTATTCTATTTAATATCACAAGTGTCACGTGCAAACGTTTGCCAGAACACGAAACGCGTTTGACGTCAGAAAAATGTTTTAATAATTCATCATTTATAGAATTGGGTTTTGCTTTAAGAAACAAATTCTTACGTACAATCAAACTGTGTTTTGATAATAAAACTCTATCAACTCATTATACGAAATACAAATTATCAGATAAAATTGCACACCAACAATCAAGTTATCCAAGACCTGGAAAATGGTCATCAGGACAATTTTTCGCGAAATATGATATGGAGTATTTATACAAAATGTCAACGCAATTGAAAACAATAGCTAACATTGTTGGTTCTGAAGAACTAGCAAACAAATATATAACTTTTGGTACAGCACGTTATTTATCACGAGGTCATATGGTTGCCAAAGCTGATTTTGTTTATGGTAATGCTCAAAGATCAACATTTTGGTACATAAATGCGGCACCACAGTGGCAAAGTTTTAATGGTGGTAATTGGAATACATTAGAAGACAATGTCAGGAGGTTTGCAGTGAGAAGTTCATTAAATTTAGATGTTTATACTGGAGTTTATGGCCAAATGAAATTAAATGACATCAATGGCAATGCTGTGCCACTTTATTTATACGTTAATGGAACAGAGAAAGAACTACCTGTACCGCAATATTATTGGAAGATTATTTATGATCCAGTTAGAAAATTGGGTACAGCGTTCATTGGATTGAACGATCCTTATGCTTTAGAAATAAATGATGAAATGTTTATTTGTGAGAATATTCCTGATAAAATAACTTGGTTGAATTGGGATGCAAATAAAATTAGTAAAGGTGTAAGTTATGCATGCAGCATTGATGATATACGGAAAGTTATACCGTCTATACCAAAATTAGAAGTCTATGGCATTCTAATATGAATTATTATCGTCATTATCCATATAAAATAAATTCATTTCATGACATCGTCTGATGAATCGAATGTCTCTCATGCTTTCCTTTTAAAATTCTACTTCGATTCAGTTATAATAAATCAACTTGTCTGCAACAGTTTAACCATTGCCATTCTCATATCTTTCCCAACACAATAAAATCATCAATACATTATTCATCAATGAGAGTCCAGTGTTAAATCAATCGCACTCGCAATAAACAAAAATAAATTGTCCCTCCAATTCTCCTGCAAATAATACAAACCACATGAACATAAATCAATTCATCATCAACCATATCAAATCCCTCAGTTTCTGATATAAATCGAATTAACCATAACCTACAACAATAGCATAAGAGTATGGAAATAAATTTTACTTACTTGCCAATAATCTCACAAAGCTCATAAACATCGTCGAAGAGCACTTCGTCATCCGCCATTGTGAGTGTCGATGACGTTGACTAATAAGGGCAGTCGGCCCTTTTATTCAATGATTTATTACTCAATAGTATTATTGTTATTATGATTTATTTTCCTTGTTTATCAATCCACGGAATCCGGCCGTTTTATTATCACGTGCCAACGTGGAATTCAAATTATTTTGTAACAACGTGACTGAGACGTAACATCGACGAATACTTTTACCCGCCCACCCACCCAATCACATACACAACACACATATGTACACTTGCAATGTATTTAGGTTATGTGTGCGTTCAATACAATATGCGTAATAATGTAACGTTAATGGCTGTGTAAACTGTTTATTTGACTGTTGGGGAAACAGTCACTCAGGCGATTAATTTAACTAGACACCAGATGAACACCCACCGGCATATAACACACATAACCTAACATTTTTTTTAAATGGAATTCCTTTCGTATTATTATTGCGTTTAATGGAGTGAAAAATGTTTTCAGGGGCGAATTGTTAATGACGTTATGTATGGTATTTACTGTTATTCTTAATTGTGGAATTTTAAAGGTTAAATAACATTTTTAATCGACATAGTTGAGGTTATGTACATATATTCATGTATTGCTTTTGGCGGTGGTAAATGTATGAAAAACTACGGGAAATTTACTCCAATCTATGATTTTTAATGCTCGGATATGACTTTCTGCGTGTTATTTATGTGATATTTTCGTAGTTTGCAGTAGAAAATTGTTTGATTGAATTATTGGTTGATGAAATTTGGCTGTATAGTCAATTAAAAATCAGTGTATGAATGATATTTGTTTTTCGTGATTGGATTCATTCATCAATAATTTGTTTTGATTGAAGATGAACCAATTGATTGAGAGCTGCCCGAGTTGAGACTAGTTTTGTTGATATTTTTCTCCCGGCAACCTTTAATTGAGTTATTGATGTGAATATCTCGAACTTCGAGATATTTATATTCTTGTTGATCACTGGATTTCTGATTGGCTTGATGAAGTCAACCAATATTGATGAAACCTGAAGTCGCTGCTTCGAATTTATGTTTTTTTTACGTCTTTTCGTTTACAAGAAGTCAAAATATATCGAAATTCGATATTTAGACTCTTCTCGTTCATCAAAGAATTCGATTGGTTTATCGTTATCGTTTGATATATATCTGATCTGAAGTTGCAGCTTTGAATTTAATTCAAATAGTTGTTGGTTTTCCGATAACAAAAAGGAAGAAAAGAATGCAAAAATTGGCCCGAATATGTCAATCTTCGAGATTAATTTTCTTGTCGTGTTATCCAATATCAGATTCTTTTGAGATCCATCAGTCAATATCTCTTTGATCTGAAGTTGCCGCTGTGGATTTGATATGAATATTTTTCTCTCTTTATGCTCCAAATCCAAAGCACAGATTCCAATCTTGCCCAAAAATCCTTCGAATATGATCTCAAAGTTCGAGATTTATATTATTGACCTCTTTCTATGAATTTGATTTGTGCATTAATATACCTTCAGCCAATTGCCCGCCAATCTGAAGTTCTAACTTCAATTTCAATATCCAAATTCCTCCTTCAATGCATATCGTTCAATTCCAACACAACCGTAGCGCGCATTTTCAAATTAATTCACATAAAACATAACTCATGAAAGAACTTCACAATATTTTCATAAAATTCACCCAATACAACAATGAACTGCCAATAATTTTTCGATTCGCAATTAATACACTGAAGTCAGCTTATAATCAAATAACCACACCGCCAAATCGATGTTTTAATATTCCTTCAATACTAATAAATTCAACATCGATCATTAACCCACTTACACCTCACTTCAGAGTTAATTTTAAAACCCAACATTTTCTTTTTTACCGGAAACCCACCTCCTACATCAGATCGCAACGAATCACCATCATAAATTTCTACCTAACCTCCTTACCACTTTTTTCTCTTCCTATATTATTATTATTATTCTTTTTACTATTATTATCATTTCCTTTTTTTCAATTGATTACATTGATCTATATTTATATAATAAATATTACCGAATATAATGTTCAGCAATTAACATCCGGTCAAACATAACCAACAACATTTGCTCAACATGTTTTTTTTTGTTCAAAAATAAAAATTAAAAGAATTATACCTCATATTATTAATAACACAAGGTGAGATATTTCAATCATATTCACACACACACATTTTTTTCCAATAATAGCGATAGACCTATCAGATATAGTTTCTCACTTGCACCCCCACCACCGTTGCCAATCAGTCTATCTCGCTCGCACCGTCCTCACCCACAAATAAAATTCTGCTGAAACGTGATTGAATGCTCGATGCCGTCTGATGTTTGAGTGGGTATTAAGCACTGTTGTAATATTATTTAGTATTTATTATTGACAATCGTTACCGCAACACGAAATTTCTGTTCAATTGTATACAGAGAACAGTTTCTGTGCAATTATGCCTGATGGTTTATTGATAAAGAAGTAAGTAATATAAGTTATGTATGAATGTTATTTTTTTCTGTTAGTAATCTTCGTTTTTTTTTAGGGCTAGTATCGAGTCGCCCTACACGTTCCAAAGGCAAGACTGGTTGCATAGAGAGAGCAAAGGATGTAGAATATGTTGAGCGACTGCGCCAAAAGACCACCCGCTTTGCACCCTCTTTACCCCTGTAACCTTATGGCATATAGTTGAGCGGGCGTGGCGGCGGCTTCATCTGTTGCCTTATCCCTTGGTATATAATGCTATGCCATTTTCTTATATATCTATTTATTTTCTATTATGTTTTATTTAATTGTTGGGTTTTATGTGCATTGCTTTGTCTATTGTAATTTTGATTGGGTGGATGGAGAGGGGAATGATCGACCGGGTAGTTTAATTGAGGGATGTATTTGAGGAGTTATTTTAGGTATACTGAATGCAGGTTGCATGTTTTCTTGAAAAAAAAAAGAACAAGTCTTTTTATAGGATTAATGCGCTGAGGGTGGCAGAGGGTAGGTTACGGTACTATGTATGAATATATATATATAGTCAGCTCAGTTCATTCGATTCACTTTAATGAGCACATGTTGCTAGAAATAATATACTCGCTCGATTATTCTTTTGAGTCCCTCATCCCTTTAAGGTCGAATAAGGGTACGTTGTATGCATACATAGTGAAAATTAACTTATTTCGTTTTTATGTAAAAACGCTCTGGTGTTTTTTTTGTGTGGAGGTTTCGATTGACCCATTCTTGGTCGATTTTAGCATGTTTATTCGTTACCGTAAAATAATGATGTCATTTATTTGATTTCCGAATTCATTATGGTAAAATTCATTGAGGAAGCTTGATTGAAAAATTGAAATTGAATGTTCGTAACTGTTCGAACTTCCCTCTCTTAGAATATGCATTTTTTGATGGACTAGATAAATGTAGAACAATTGTTAACGAATTTATGAATTTGGTTATTATCGGTAATGTAGAGATTCAACTGGCTTCGTCACGAATAGTGGCTGTTGGTAAAAATCTTCCATGAAGTTTTTCAGGTTAAGTTTGTTATATTTCGCTGCTAACTTCAAAGTGGACCCAGTAATAGCGACAACGTTTTTGTTTTATGTATTCAACGACAATTATATGTAAGGAAGCTTTGTTGATTGTTATCCATGCCACAAAATGATATATTTATAAAGAAAAACGCAATATTACACTTGTACAAGCAAGAGTTTAGGAAAAATTTACTGGATATGATTCAATGAAATAATCGAATTTTCCTTCTGTATTGACTCACGGTAAATGAATTGTTTGAAATAAAAATTTTTTAGGTTAATTTAAAATATTTTTATTCTGCAGCCTACTTCAAACCGATCCAAGTTCTGACTGTTGCCCTTTAGACTCTGTATTGTTGTGTACATCCATTGATAAACTCACGAACGACTAATAAAACTGGAACAGAATCATTCATATCAATAATTATCATAAATTTATTTGGTGAAAGTGTAATTTGAATTGATTTTTCAACAGTTTATTCTTGGCCGTGCTCACAGACTGTGATCCCAATATTCCAGATCGAATTTCCATCAAAATATTTGCTATAATCATTTCATTATCGACGAAGCAAAAAAAATGATTGCCAATACTGGGTAAGAAATTTTTGAATCGAAACTACAAGTTTTATAACAATTTTAGCAGATTAGACAAGCTCTTGAACTCGAATGTTCTTGTTTATTGAAAATCGAGCGACAGCATTCTAACTGAAGAATCAGTCCAAAAAATGAGTTAGTAATTATGTGCAAATTGACAAGTTTGTGAAATAAAGGAGGTCGATTTCTAGTTACTCAAATCAATATGATTTGAAAGTTTTACCGTTAGCTTTTTTCTCACATTTTGATCCAATCAACTTATTTATCAGTCAATTAATTCTATTAGAATAGTCGAAAGTATCTCATACTGCCAAGAAAAATATATCCTCACTCTCACTCAACATTAATACATTTGTGGACTTTGTCCCATGACTTGATTAATTTCATTCTAATCAAATGATCGATACTGAGAATCGCTTTCTATTTTTCACACGTTCAATATATGTTCTTTAGAAAACTTGCGGGTCGTACCATCTTCATTTCTGGTGCATCGAGAGGAATTGGGAAATCTATTGCATTAAAAGCAGCTAAAGATGGTGCGAATGTGGTAGTTGTGGCAAAAACTGCTGAGCCACATCCCAAATTACCTGGCACCATTTATACAGCCGCGAAAGAAAGTATGTACATACAAACGAAAGGATACATTTGTGCTCATTTTATCATTATTCCACACACAAAAGTATTTATATTCATGTATTTTGAATCCAATTAATTCATTTTCGTACATCGGTTATAGATCGTCAATTTATTCCTTTCGTTCTTCACTAATGTATGGTTTCGTTCTCGTTTGTTTGAAACTATTTTAGTTGAAGCTGCAGGTGGACAAGCGCTTCCATGTACAGTTGATGTACGTGATGAAAATCAAGTTAATGATGCTGTATCGAAAGCAGTCGATCGCTTCGGCGGTATTGATATTGTCATAAATAACGCGAGCGCAATATCTCTGACGAATACTCTCAGTACGGATATGAAAAGATATGATTTAATGAACAACATCAACACAAGAGGGACATTTCTTGTGTGAGTTTACAATAAAACTAGGACTGAGTCATGACAATTAATTTGCATTTTGCTATATATTGATTGATCGAAATTGTTATAGGTCCAAGGCATGTTTGCCATTCTTGAAAAAAAGCTCAAACCCACATATTATTAATTTAAGTCCGCCATTAAATATGAATCCAAAATGGTTTAAGAATAATTTAGCTTACACAATTGCTAAGTATGGTATGTCGATGTGTGTTCTTGGTATGGCAGAGGAATTTAAGGACAATGGTATTGCAGTGAATGCACTCTGGCCAAAGACAGGTATGAATTCCCTTTCATTATCAGATCTGAAAGATTGTCGATCTGATTCATGAGACTTTGCCGGGGTTCTAATGTGATAATCAATTTTTACGATAAAAGAATATAAGATATGATGAAACATCTGTTTTAGCAATTCACACAGCGGCAATTGAAATGTTAACTGGTTCAGATTCGAAGAATTATAGTCGGAAACCCGAAATTGTTGCCGATGCAGCTTACGCAATACTCTGCAAAGATAGTAGAACATATTCTGGTCAATTTTTAATTGATGAGGAGGTTTTACGCGACGAGGGTGTGACTGATTTTACTCCTTATGCTTGCAACCCAGGTGAGACATGAAATATCACGAATAAATATTCTATATTTAATACATGACTTCAAAATTTCCTAACAAGATTAATACTGACGAATATCCATCGCATTGTGTTGATTAGAGTTCAAAGATGACTTGATGATGGATTTCTTTGTGGACATTGATGAATCCACGTCACGTTATATACCAGTTGAATCCAATGCAGGTTCATCCAAAGAAGCTGACACTAAAAATGAACATCTCAATATTATATTTTCAGCGATTAGAGCGAATTTATCAGCTGATCTCGTTAAAAAAACGAGCGCAATCTTCCAATTCAATATCACAGGTAAATTCACTTTCATATCAAGATTCTCTACTATGTTTGAGAAGGTTTGAACTGTCATTCACTTTTTTCCCTTACAGGAGCTGATAAAGGAACTTGGTTTTTGGATTTAAAGAGTGGTACTGGCACCTTAGCGGAGGGTACACCTGCTCAACCACCCGACACAATTCTCACAATGGAAGCGAAAAATTTCTTCGAAATATTCTCAGGTAAGACAAAACCAGCCACGGCTTATATGATGGGAAAGTTAAAGATCGATGGCAGTTTACAAACCGCAATGAAATTGGAGAAGTTAATGACTAGTTTGAAATCAAAACTCTAATTTACAAATTCAGCTGGATTCGATGGTGAATTGTTCATAAACATAATTGATATCATTATTATTTGTCATTATTTGCATTTTTTCCCAGTAGATGTTTCTACAGATATAAATATACATTGATGAATTGGAAATCTATCTATAATGTTCGTTTTCTAAGATGGAATCTTTAACGAATGAATATTTTTATAAATTGTTTTACATCCGTAAATTATACATGAGGATTTTTCCATATTTTTAATACTGTTAAATATCTATTCGATATTAAAGAATATTTTATACGAACTCAATCTCGTTTCTTGTCTTCATTCCTTTAGTCTGGTCATTTCTAAAGCCTATTGTGATTTGAAATCCTTTTTACAATGTTTTCTCTTAACAAAACGAATAGATTTTTCTCAACTCAACTTTTCATTAGCCACAAACTTCAATAGATAACTCACAGGAATAATGTCTATTCTAACTGCAAGATACCACCAACAGTCAATGATAGCAGAGAAGGAATTTAATAAAGGAAAAAGTTGTGGTCATTTTCGAATCGAATATTTTTATACATCTAAATCATAATGAATATTACTTCAGCATTTATTTCAGGCCCTGCTTTATTGATTGATCAATAATACAATCGATACATATTAAAAGGAGACCAAGGAACTTGACATTCCCCTAGCGATCGTTTCGACGATGCTTTCACCCAGAAAATTTTTTTCCGTATATTTGATTATACTCTTGTATTTCACGTATTTCATCTCCTGACAGACGGGGCAGACTGTTGAGATGCTGTATACGCATCAAATATCGCAATTCCTTGAGTTCTTTTGAATTCAGCTTTCTCGCGTTGTTGAGTTCCATTATTCGTGAAGCAAGGGGGTCCTCCCCACCTGACGCCTCCTCTTGCTGCTGCATTCTCGGATGGCTCTTAAGCTCTTGCAGCACGGACGCCATTGGTCGAGCGTCCGGACGTTCTCCGCTTACAGATGGTGATGATTCGTCTTGGGATGATGATTCAGCATTCGATGGGCGCTTGAATGGATTCCATCGCCGTACTCTTGCAATTCTATTTGAATTTTTTTCCAAGGAACTATGAAGTATCTTGATGATGTTCCCTGAATCGACTGGTCCAGTTGATGCGATAGATTCATGTTGCGATGGTAATTCGCGTTTCGATAGTGAGATGTTCTGGGTGTTGACTGGGTTGAGTTCTTTGATAGTCTGATCAATAGCATTTCCAAAAACTTGGAATACGACATTTGCCAGCAGTACCAATAATAATTTGAAAGAAAACTCCATTACTTCTCGATATTAATCGAATAGTTATATTGGAATCACTTGTAGATTGAGAAAGTGCTTGTTTCTGGTGTATTCAGTTGAATGATCAAAAGCAGTCGAGACGAGGTTTTTATAGTTCTTGACTTCCTCTATATTTTTATGGCTTTGGCACGACTCATCCGGGTTGTAATATGGAATATAAATATTGCAACATTAAAAATGCACAATTGTTATCGCACTACAATCAGAATTACCAAGTTTTCCATCAAATAAATTCCCAACATCATTAAATAAGACATTAAACATTGAAAAACGAATATTAAATAGTATAAACATTTTATTGCAACGTGACAAAAAATTCTTGTCGTGATATATTCAACCCTGGAGATAATCAAAAATATATTCCACGGCGAATTGATAGCTACGAATGTACGTATTTAAAAAATTATCATTTATTACAGAGTCAAAGCACATATAACCAGTCATAATATATAGTATAAAAAGATAACAGTGTGAAATTTTCGTATAGAAAAAATAGATATTAAATTCTTGCTATACATATTACAATTGGTGTAATCGTCGTTCTACTAAAAATTGTTAAAATATCAATATATATTTATATATATATATAGATTCATTTGTTTATTCATTTATTAGCAGCTATTCTAAAATTGTATCAGTATATCTTCTTTCATTCCGGTTCATTGCATGCTTTTCAGTTCCACTGTTTTTTTGATAAATTGCTTCAACTCAATTACAGATCTCAAATACACATCTTCGATCATTGATATGGCGAATTCAATTGTCGAGTTCGTTCTTTTTCCTCGTCAGTGAAAAATATTCGTGTTATAACAATATCGCCAGTACTTAATGTTTGACATGCCACGTCTGTTCCACTGATATTTTCACTTTTTGTTGGAATTGCAGGATTATCATGGCACACACACGAACATTTTACAGTATTATTGTGGACGGTATCATAATTATATTTATCCGTAGTGGAAATAATGGCTGATGATAAAATTGCTTCTAATTTGTCGATTCTCTCGAGCCGATCCATCTGCTCATTTGATAATATTTCATCTACCATTTGCATTGATTCAGTCAATGTTGGAGGATCTGATTTTGATCGTGCGCTATCTGCAATTGAGATAAAGACAAAAAATAAAATTGATGATGGAAAAATAAAGAGATGGAATAGACACTTTATATGTGAAGGAAAAATTGAAATTAGCATGTGGAATTAAAAATATTGTCCTTACCATATGGAGAATTGTCTGAGACGCAGCTATCCAAACTGGGATATTCAGTTTCATCATCGTCATCATCATCATCGTCATCATCATCACTACTTCCATTTTTTTCCTGACCCAAACTCTCCAATTTTTCAAGCTTCTTGGCAACTTTATAGCTACCTTTTAATTTCTCTTTCTCATCTTCAGTCAGAGATAAATAACGTAATAATCTAATTTCACGATTTGTAAATACAATATTTTTTTCTGTTGATTCCTCCACTCGTTTACGTAATTCTATCACTTCAGTTTCCATTTTACGTTGCTTCTTACGAGCTTTTATTTCAGCTGATGAGATATGCATTAAAACTTGCTCTTCACAAAGTTGATCGAATAAATTTAGCATCTCTGGCTTGATTGATCTGGAAAAAAAACAACAAAAAGGAACTGAAATATCGAACTCAATAGGAAAATTCAATCTTTTTTCTAATTATTGACGAATGATTATGGTTCCTCATAGGAGCATTAAATAATATGAAAGCTTTAGTTCTGATTTCTTACTTGGCCATTGCGTTATAAATGTATGGCACCAGACCAACCACATCACTGGTCGCATACATTAACATATCACGGGACATTGGTCGTCGCGACCAATATTTTTGATCTCTACGATAAATATATCTTAATTGTCCTTTCAGTGAATTGCATGGGGCATTGTATATTTCACAAAGTGTATTCAAATTCACATTTTTCACCTTATCCACAGGTTTTCCAGTATCTTGATACTGAATAATTGCGTACGCCGACTGGAAAAATATTAATTCCTCATATCAACAAGCAAACCCATATTTTCTGTCACGGAGAAAAAAAATCTTCACAATTTCATCATGGCACCCATCCAATATTCGCCATCAATTCCCCCAAAATTTGTAATCCACATTTAATAGTGTAACAATTTACTCCAGTTTCGTGGCCGATTGCCATGAAACTATTTAATTACTTCTATAATAAATTATTTCCTCATCAGTATCATCCATCGATAAAAATCCCAACCTAGATAACTTTCTCACCTGCGTATCGAAGACATTCTTCAACGTTATTCCGAATTGATTGTACAAATTAACGCTGTCATTCCTGCAATCGTGGATTACCTGTACCAAAGAAGAAATCATTAATCGAATCAATGTGAGACGAATTGGAGAACAATAAATGATATATTCTGCTTAGAATGATACTAAAAAAATTCCCACAAAATAATGAAACAGACCTTTACAACAGTTGGACACTCCAGCAACTTTTTCAATCCACCAATAAGATTAGGTGATGTAAACAGGTCAAATATATAAATAGGTCCTTGCATTGTTCCAATTTGTATGGTTGTCAATTGTCCTTTAGGACCAACATTAATTCCCTCACAATCAAACGACACAACAACGTTTCCTTCAACCAACAGCGATGACGGCTTTGAATTGATAATCTCATCAATAATCCGAATAGATTCACGTAAGTGAACAATAACTTTTGTCTGCTGCAATAATTTTAGTTTCCACATGTCGCCAATTTGTGGAGTTTGTAAATTACGATCTCGCTCAGTATTGTCAGCAATTGTCTTCATAACAAGAGTATTAATTCGCTGTTTGAGTGTTTGCTGTTGCAAACTTATTGGCGGTGAACTATAATTTGATTCCATTGATGCTGTAGTATTATCGTCAACAATACTCTCAACATAGCCAACCTGATCAATAGAATTTGAAATTGATTGTGATATGGGATCAACTGTTGAACTTGTCGTTGTTTGTAAACTATTATTATTTTCATTCATTTTACTATTATCATTAACGTTGCTATCAATATTATTACCGCTATAATTATTCGTATTATTATTAATATTGCGTTGACTTCGTGATGTTTCTGTGTTAATATCTACACGAGAATTGGCTTTCTCAATTTTATTTAATCCATCAATTGGTAATTTAGGTTTATCGTGCAATGAAACTAATTTTTTCTGCACATTGAAAGCATCCGGGAACATTTTCAAAAACGTTGTCAAATCTTGCGACGTTGTAAACATATTTGTCCACGTTTCATTTGGGAATTTATTCCCAACCATGTTTAATAATTGTTCAATAGACATTGGACCTTTTTGTTCAATAGTCTCCACAAAAAAATCTAATAATTTTGTTGTCATTTCCTGATCAATTGGCAATTCGGGTTCCAATTCTCGGAATGGTACACCTTCCATACCTTCAAATTGTTTTAATTTAACTGTCTCCTCTGTTACAATAAAATCATCGGTGTATCGCATTAAAAAATCACGAAATTCACGATAATGTTGACCTGATATGTGACGAACTTCGGGTGATGCTTGTGAACGATGTCCAAGTAAACTTTTAATTGGTACTTCAGCACCTTCGCCGTATTGCACAAGTTTATCTGTAAAATATTCAACTGCTTCTTGTGCATAATTGCGTTTATTCAATTTTTTTACTCCAACATCTTCCGCGACTACTGGCTCAAATGTATTAACTGATACATAATCGCCATTTATCACAAATAATGTTGGATACTGAGTCAAGAATTTTCGCAATCCACTTTGTGAACCGCCTGCTATTTGCCGCATTTCTTTTGTAAATCCTTTAGCACCAAATTGACAACTGAGATCGTGAAGTGTGCGCGGACCACCTTTGTCCATTAAACGCTCAAAGAAGAATAGTAGGGTCAAATTTCGTACCAATTCATATTCGCTGCTGTCCATCATTTGATCAACGTGAATATCTGGAAAAGATGAAGAGGAATAAACAAAATTACTGTTATAGGATCGGAAAAATTTCCTTTTAATTGTTACTGCAATTCTAACTTCGATCATACAATAAATATTCCCTTCCAACATCTAACATAATATCATTTTAAATAGTCTATTTTTTTCTTCATTAGGCAACACAAAGCGTTAGATGAAAAAAAATAACATAAAGGCCGATGTCGAATATTGATTGACCTCCTTAAATTAATCATAAATATGAACTCTCAACAATAATTCCAACATTTATTGATAAAATACTCTGTGATTCAACGCTATTTTATCATATCCAAATAATTAATACACAAACTCGATAAATTGTTATTTCAATCAACAATAATTTGTATCCTCCTCACATTAACTAGTAACATTTCTTTTCGCTATTAAGAATAAAAAAAAAATCCATTCTCGCATTTAGGTCAAAACAAAATAATCCATAAATGGAAACAACCGTCAACAAAAAACCAAGAATAAAAATCATACACCAAAGTAATCAATCATATCCACATCAACTCCGTCCCACCATCAACATTATCATACACAAAACCAATTGAACTACTAATAACTAAATTCACCTATTCAATTAATCGAATCAACAATCGTTCATTTAACAATTCATTTGCCTCTCATTAATTCCAAACATATTTCAATGTTCAAAAACAATTTCATCCGCCGTATGTAACACAAGAAAATAATTAACAATGAAGATGAAAAGAAAAAGGAGAAAAGTAAGAATAAGTTAAATTAGTAACAATTATGTATGATTGTACGTTGTATTTCCTGCGGAAAAACAATTACGTAATTCTTTTGGTATGTGAATATTAATAGAGTAACATTTACTTCAGTCATTGGATATAATAATCATATCATACCAAAATTTATTCACTAGTCGACAGGACAAGCGAGCAAGTACCCACGTTAAACGTGTAAAGTATACTCAACTACTGTTATTTTTATCTCTTTCTTTTAGGAAGGGACCAAACCCATAGCACACGTCACGTGACTATCCTATTGTCAATGATATGATTTAATTAAGTTTCCATTGATATACCAAATTAGATTGGAAATGTATCAACATATGTTGTTGATTTATTGATAATTGATTCATTATCGTTACATATCTGCATAGATGCATATGTATATGAAAGAAATTTCAGCAGAAAAATTCGTATGTTGAATTGCTGATTGTTTGATATACATATATGTATAATTGCATGTTATTTCATGTTGTTGCAAATATGTTAGAATTCCTAACCTGTCCAGTTCCAATGTATCGACGATTTAATGCTGAATTGAATATTTTGTTGGTTTTTTTTCCGATTTTTCAGAGGTTAGGAAACTTCCGCTGAGTATTTTGATTGGAAATCGAAAGATGTTATGTTTTTTTGTATTTCTATCATGAATTTGATATCAGCAAAGTCTACTTGATCGGCCGAGAAGGGAGAAGAGAAGTTTGTTGTGAAGTTTGTAACCCAATTTTACGACAGGTTGTCCAATTTCGTGGATCTTTTATTGTGCATGAGTGTGTATTGCGAGAGTGTGCTCGTTGATTGCTGTTATTACCATTTGAGGTTAGTTTTGTGCGAGAACATGAGTTACCGACGGAGTAGAGGAATTTTTGGAAAATCATTTCGTACTGGGATAGAAATCGTGAATATTCAATTGTTTACAATCAACATAACGTCCATTTATTGTAGGATAGTGAACATATTAATAAATGTATTATCAACGAATACAAGTCTCTTTATTTATCAAAATTATCAAACGTTACCGTTAAATGTTACGTTTAAATGTCATAAATGGATGACCGGAATGTGGACAGGCAGTAAATAGCACAATCAGCAAATATGAAATTTGCATTTTTGTAAATTCCAATTCCACTGTGAGTCAGGCCTGGAATAACGCAACATTTACTTACGCCAAATTTCACACTGATCCTTACGAGTTTTGTTGGTCGTTCAGTGCCGACTCATCGCGACTACATTTATTTCAAGACTACTCTCGATCTTAAATTATTATTTTTTTTTTCGTTCGGATATTCGCTAAAAAATTAACCAATTAATATCCAATTGATTATTCAACCATCGACAACGTCATTTAATTAATCAAAATGATTATCACACTGAAAAATTTACAGCAACAAACATTTACTATAGAAATTGATCCATCGAAAACGGTAAATAATATCTTTTTTTCCACTCATAAATAATCTATACACGTGTATTGTCAATTAATAAATATATATCTCATTATTCATTACTATTTTTAGGTTAAAGATCTCAAAGATAAAATTGAAGCACAAAAAGGATTTGCTGCACAACACCAGAAATTGATTTATGCTGGTAAGAGGCCCGGGGATAACCTCACTTTCCTTCCTATTATCTCAACTATCTCTAGCAGACGTGAAGAAAAAAAATGAGCCTAAAAAAACTGAGCATGAATTAACTACCACCAAGTCCACCAGAGTTCACCAATAAAACATATCTAGAAATTATACTTCACTAATATTTCCGGAAGTCATAAATTAATCACAAGAAACCATTCTTTTTCTTTATCATTCATCATAATCGTTGTTATTGTCATTATTAATTTTTTTTTCATATTATAGGTAAAATATTGGTGGATGATCAACCATTAACAGACTACAATATTGATGAGAAGAAGTTTATTGTAGTCATGGTGACTAAACCAAAAGTTGTAGCTGGATGTACTAGTAGCGAAGGACAAACTGACGAAAATAAAGAACAGCCAACAACGAGGTATTTCGACAAATGGTTCTATAAATCACAAAATTCAATCAACTCTTTTTTAGTACAAGGAAATCAATTCTATCATTCATTAAACTACAAATTTCACAAGTGCAACAAAATTGATGCTATGATTGACATTTATTTACTTATTCATTTATGTTTCTGAAGTCCACCAACTGTACCAACTCCAAATCCAACACCAGCTGTTGCACGACCTGCGGTAGTGCTTGAACAGCCATCAAATGTTGCTGTTGACGTTAGAGGACAACCAGAGAGTGCTTTACTCATGGGCGAGGAATATAATACAATGGTTAATAACATCATGGATATGGGGTAAGGTATTACCGGACAAAAATAAAAAGTGAAACGTCAAATTCGATTAAAGAAGAGAATAACAGATGAATAAGTAAATGAATAAACGAATTATCCATTCTCCATTCTAGTTATGAACGTGAACAAGTTGAACAAGCATTGCGAGCGAGTTTCAACAATCCAGATCGAGCTGTTGAATATTTATTGACTGGCATACCAGCTCAACTCTTTGAAGACCCACCTGAGGATCCACCAGAATCTGGAGATGCAACTAACGAACAGGGACAGGATCCATTGGCATTTTTACGTACGCAACCACAATTTCAACAGATGCGTCAAGTTATCCAACAGAATCCACAATTGTTGAATGCAGTTCTGCAACAAATTGGACAATCAAATCCTGCATTGTTACAGTTGATTTCGCAGAATCAAGAGGCATTTGTACGCATGCTCAATGAGCCGGGTTAGTTCCATTTTTATTATATTTTATTTTATACTTTCTATTTTTCTTTCTCTATCGTATTTATAGAACACTGGATTATCGCTTGAATAATTTTAAAAATAACATTCATATTTATTACAGTTAGCGCATCGGGTGGAAATACTCAAGGTGCGCCGGCATCATCACCAACATCGGCGATTACTTCGGGTGGTCGAGGTGGTGGTGGCGGCGGTGCAGGCGCTGGTGGTATTCCAGTATCGCCACAAGACCGAGAAGCAATAGAGAGGTTGAAAGCGCTTGGCTTTCCAGAACATCTTGCCTTCCAAGCGTACTTTGCATGTGAAAAGAATGAAAATCTCGCAGCTAATTTTCTACTCTCACAAAATCTTGATGATTGAATTTATTGAACCAACCAAGATGATGATATAATAATTAAGTTCAGTTGAGTGATACAAAGAAAGAACAGAAGTGAACGACAGAGACTCTGCCGCTGAGCTTACGAGACTGTTGAAAGAAGAAAGAAGAACGAATGAATATTATCGTGGGAAATATAAAAAAAAAAGAAAAAAGGGGAAATAAATACAAGAAAAATTATGTTTCAATCGCAACTGAACGTATAAATATTAAGAATGAAGAATTAGCTTGAACTAAAGTGGAAGAAAAATGAATTAAAAAGAGTAATATGAAAGATTGTATATCAAATTCAAGAATTTGTTTATGAAAAAAAGGAAAAAAAATGGAAAAAAAAAGTTATACAAGTGAAATAATATGAAAACAATCATTCAAAATGTAAATTTACCTACCCCTTTCTTTGACCGTCATTTAATGAATTAGTAGGTTAATAGATTAATTGATTGATATTTTTTTTCTTTCCTCTACTCAGTGTGTTTAAGTACTAAATAAAAATTCTAAGATTACTGACTTCACGTTCTATAGTGCTTGAATAGCACAAAAACAAAAAATAAAAAACGATAATACGAATAAATATTTTAAAAAAAAATTAGATAATATTATTTCATTTAGTTTTTTTTTTTTCTTTTTAATTTGTTGATAAATGATAATTCCAAGTCATTCACGAGTGGACCATGATCAATAAATGATGAAACAATTACGATATAGGTATGTATACTGAAAAATTGGATGAATTAATGTTATATTGTTCGCTTTTTTTGTCTCATCAAGTGACAATAGTTGGTCGTGTAGCTCTGGATGAATGACTCTGTTGATGAACAATTGTTGAATAATTGCATGGAATGATTGATGTGACCCGTGGAAATTATGAGCTTTGGTGATGAACCACCTGGATGATTCACCTCATTAACCCTTGAACACATTATTTTTTCTGTTACATACAGAGGATTTTATTGCACAGATATGTGTTGGCATAAATTTCAGGGGGATACATACATTAATTGATTTAATTATTGAATTATCTAGTAATACATCTTATCAGAGCATTTGAATATCTAATGATCGAAGAGTTTTAAGACAAAAAGTTGTCTCCTAAATCCTATGATACTGACAATAATATCTACTACACAAATATATTTACGTATTTGTTTATTGATTCATTCATTTATTTTCTTTTCTTCACTGAATTTGCTGAAATTGAATCAACGATCGAAGCTCTCCAATGCAATTGGATTTTATCGCAATTATTTTCCCCCATTCTCACTCCATTTATTATTCCATCAACAATATAACTGATTCAAATTGGCAATAAAGTTTGGCGATATCTAAATATATATATATACAAATTAAGAGAGAAAAGAGAATAAAACATCAACGATGCACTTCGTTTTTTATCTTAATTTGTAAAAAATAAATTTATCCATCTATGATAATAATTATTGTGTAATTGCCTACACAAAATTCACTAATTTATTGTTTCTTATTGATTTTTCATTTTTTTGCCGTCATTTTTTCTTCCCCAATGCAACTGTTTCTGTTTCTCGATCGATTATGATAATATTAATTAACTAATTCTAGTATACAGCACTCAATGAATTAGTTTAGTCTTTCAATCTACCATTGAACATGAAAATATTATCATTTATATGATGAATAATAACAAATTTCATTCGCGAAAAAATATCGAATAAATAATTATACGACAAACATTTTAATTGTACAGTTTGTTTTTCATATGCATCCACATATTCATTGATTCTATCAATTGATTAACTAATGAATTGAATTATTGATTGATTTTCTATTTATTTCATCGAGAAAAAGCGTTGGATTGAATTTTCTTTCATTTGCATATTGACAAAGTTCTATAATATTTGTTCCATTTATTTCTTTGGCAAAAAGGGTGATTAATACTAATTATTTAATGGAAGATACGTCTGCGACGGGATTATTGAGTAAAGCTGCAATCTATAGTCATTTAGGTATCATTATTCGTTTCTATTTCTCTTTCTCTTCCATGTAATTATTATTCACTGCATCGCTACGTAAAAGCGAAACATGTTTATTTATTCTTCATGAGCAACGATCTACCATTCGATTAACAAACTTTCGCGAATATCGTCGCTCCAGTGTCGAATTTGTTTATAACAAGTGAAAAAAGAGAAAAATTATCAAATGAGAGATGTTAAATTGTATATTAGCAAAAAAAATTAAGCGATTATCAATTTTTTTGCTATTTTCTTCATTTCTCTTCTCTAATAATGCTACATTTGTTTCATTTTCTTTAATCTGCGTGCACAATGGTTTTTACTCAAAATATATTGAAAATATATTATTTTCATCGTTCATTAAGTTTCAATCAATAGTCAAAAAGCTATAAAAATAGCTCTCAACTAACGTCTCAGCCACAGCCCATCAATTATTACTTCAGTATTATTCACATATCTAGAAAGATTACAATTGTTTTAGTATCATTAGTGTCTTTTTTTTTTTCATTTTTTTCTTCAGCGTATTTTAATGTTTTTTTGGTTTTTGGTTTTGTCTATTCTCTGTTAAAGGCAGGATTATTTTCTCTTTCTCGTGTCCCCATTCTTTTTTTTTTTTTTTTTTGATGAAGCTATATGAAAATACATCTGTACAATAATATACTTATGGCACATTAAAGTTAGTTATTAATACTTTTGTTTCCTCTTTTCATTGTCTTTTGTCTACGATTATATTTCTTTCGTGCATGAGGACGTTCACAATTCAATTAATGTCATATAAATAGCATGAGCTCTTATTGTTTCTCTCATAATTCAGGACGCAAATGGACATATTTAATTATTTATTAATATTTTTCATGGTTCCCGACAACTGCACGACGAATTATTAATCGTTGATTTTATAATTCTGCTAATATCTACGACACGAATAAATTCTAATACTGATTAATTGGATAATACATTGGTTTTTTGGTACTCATCGTAAGTCCCAGAATACTTAATCTAAAAAACATGCTAATTTTTTAATAATAATGAATGAACAATGTAAATATCAATAAATGTGTAGATAAGTATTCCATGAGGAAATATAAAAAAGGAATAATAATAGATAAAATGATTGTTGAGGTAATTTTCAAAGAAGTATTGAAAGATGAGAAAAGTAATTGACTACATTGGGAAATTTTGCGGGACTGATTTACATGCATTTCTTTGAGTAAATTGATTACTTATATTAATATTAATATTATTTGTTCATTATCCTTCAGCAAGAAGGGATCAATTGATATTCAGATTGTTCATTGGGAGTTCAGATGTTGTAGATATGTTTAAGACGGAAACGTTACTCGCATGTTAATTTATCCAGCGCAACAATTAGAAACTTTTTATGACAATAATCATTTTGTTCTTCCTCCCCTCTTCCTCTTCAATGATTCTCGTAAAAAGTTTCTTTATAATTATTCTTAACTAACAATGAATTAATAAATAACGCAACAAATATCAATAATTAAAACGTTACAATGAATTGTATAACAGTGATGCCGGAGAAATAATTAATAATTGGATGAGAATTAAAATAACTTGATTCCTTTCAACCTTCTGCTCTCTGTCTTTCTTTCTTTTCTACTCAATAGAACGAGGAGAAAATATAAAACAATAGTAATCATAATGATAACTAATTGGAATAATTTAATAATTAATATAAAAACAATTGCACATATCTCATTTACCACGGCTCTCTGTGTTTGCTGCATTTCTTTGTGAATATATTGAGCCTTGAGCAAGACCACGCAAAGGTCCTTTTCGTAATGATGCATCAGCGCCTTTGGCATGAGCACGACTACCAGAAACAAGTGATAAATCGCGTCCAACTGCCAAGGATTGCTTGTTCGATTCTTTCAAAAGCAAAGATGGATCTGGACCAGACCAGGGAGCGTAGTCGGGCCTAGAAAAAATTAATAAACATGATTTTGTAAATTGAATGAAGAACAATAGAAGAAATTATTGATCTGATGTCTCTTTTCAACATTGTCACATTGACATTTTTTCCAATGGCCAGAAAATTTACTTACAGAAGTAAATCATTATTTGGACCCTTTGGCAATTCGCAATTGGCACCAATTGATTTCACATAATTAAGCGACTTGTATTCAGTGTCCTCAGTAGTACTGGTACCTCTGGATATCCTGCAATCAAAAGATCCTCCTTTAACTAATTCTCAAACAAATGTGTTTAACATTCAAATGATATTTACTTAGGCGCTTCGTTTTTATTCTTTGATCTTTTTGCCTTTTCATTCTCAGTGTCTTTGATTATTTTCTTTATTGGCGATGCAGTCATTCTGATTGCTTCTGTGATTGGTGGACTATCCTTTCTGTCGTCACTTCTGCTACTATTGAGAGAAGACCAAAAAAAAAATGATTATGGTGTTGAACATGGAACAAAACAGATGTGGTGAAGGGAACTGGTATAACTTAATGATTCAAAGAGTGTTGGATTCATCTGTGTTACCTAAGACTGCTGGATGTGTGGAGTGTCTGTGTTGATTCTTCTGCTACCATGATATTCAAGATATGAATAGCACGTTCTTCATCGTAGTCCACACTGTCCATCGCCAATGCTATTACACGCTCGGGCACTGCTTTATATTTCTCTATCAATCGTAACTTGACTGTGAAACACAAAATGATGTATCAATTAGTATTTTTCATTTAATTTCGTGGAGAGAGCAAATTCATTTCGACCTCAGAGGAACATTTTTCTGTTGAATGATAAGTTGTTATTGACATACTTTTATTCTTCTCCTCAATACTTCTCATTCGAGGTGGTGGTGTCGGTGCAGTTGGGACTTTTTGCACTGGAAGATCTTCTTTCGGACGAATAATCGATTTACTTGGACCAGTTGGATTTCTTTTTTCATATCCTTGTTCAATAAGTTTCTCCGATGCTTTTTGAACATTGTTATCACTCTGTTCCAATATATCGAGCAATAATGTCTCCTCAACTTTCGGAAATACATTCTTCAGGTACCTAAATATAAATATACAAACATAAATATATTTTTGTCGCTGACAAATTGATAGCATCAAACGTTTGACAATTGAAGTGCATAAACTTGCAATTGAACAATCAAATCTACGACATTATTTCTCTGTGTTTCTATTTCATTCAACTCAATTAGAGAATTAAGTCTTTCACGAATGTTTCAATTTTCTCATTATCAAGATTGTGAAAATTTCTTGTTGATAGTGAAACAATTTCATGCACCAATATGAATCATTCGAAAATATAACACAAATCAATTGAATCGATATTTTTGACAACAAAAATTAAAATTATTGAATGAAATATTTTATGTTAGTAATTGTTTGCCCCAAATTTATTTAGTACCAAGCAATTAAACATGCATTCACATTAAATATCTAAAAATATTTCGAGCGTTTCAGAATAAAAGAGAAAATAAATCCCAAAACATAATAACAAAATGAATAATAAAATGATGATCGCATCAAATGTAACTGACCTATCTGCAATATTTTACGTCAACGCAAATTGTTCCTCGATAAAATAAACAAATGATGAAGAAACTGAAATAAAAAGACAGAAAATAAACAACTCGAAATCAACTAATTCAAATAATAAAAATTAAAAAAACAAAAGCAATAAAAATGTATCGAAAATACAATGAAACAATTCTGACGCTGAATCATTTGATACATTTTCTATCTACTAACAGAATCGTTGATAAAAAAAGGAAATAATTGTCCCTGATCAATAAAGAATATTCAAAAAAA
Organism: Meteorus colon; assembly: GCA_030523085.1. Classification (NCBI taxonomy): domain Eukaryota; kingdom Metazoa; phylum Arthropoda; class Insecta; order Hymenoptera; family Braconidae; genus Meteorus; species Meteorus colon. The sequence goes on along the minus strand of JAPYZH010000236.1, from coordinate 42,439 downwards.
TGAATTGCGATAAAACCTAAGTTTCATTTTTGGGGAGTTTGGGGCTGGCCGTGCCCCACGCGGTGGACTCAATGTGATAGCAGCGTGTATTGCGTGTGCTGGTAGACGCCATCTCGGTATTGAATAGTTTGAATGTACACCAACGGGAGTGCATGGACCAGGCGCACAAAGTGGATTCTTCTCAATTTGTAGTGCGCTCACTACCAATGCCGGTCTGTTATGGTATCTGTAATATATTTGCTAAAGAACTTTGCACTAATATAAGCTAAAACAGAATATGAAATTAATGTATTGGTGCAACACGAATTTTTTCCTTCGTTATCACAGCACTAAAAACCTTCTCAACCCGTTCAAACTTCCAGTGGATGAATCACAACTTCGAAACTATTTCAGAAATGTTATAATTTCGTAGGTGAATTATATTCCCATGGATTTTATGATTGCGATCTAGACAAGAAGTCGATAAATCGTAGTTGAATCCACTCCGCTAATTCATCTCCACATGATTCTCATGCGCATTAAAGCGAATGACCTTTGAAAATGAAGAAAACTCTACTCCCACCCATGAAAATTTATCATAAAAGCCAAACGTGCTGGCAAAAGTGCGCAAAGTTTGTGTGTAAGCGATAAATAATTCATCCGAACGTTTGAAAATCCTCTGCACTCTTGAACAATTTGCGAACAAATTCATTGATTATCAATAATAATCAACGATAACTTGAACAAACATATTAAATAGGAAAAGTTGATTAATATTTATAAATTCACAGCCCAAATTGCGGTTGAAAAACTATGAATTCAATTAAGGAATTCAAAGCGCATTAATATTAATATAAAATTAAGAGTATGAACGGGTTTAGAAGGTTGAAGATCAATTTAAACATTAAATGTATAATCTGGTAAAGACTTTTGACCGAAGCAATTGCGCACCAATTAATTAATTAAATTGTTAGTATAGCCAATAGCATTAATTGAAAAAAGAACCCAAAGTCTGTTATCCAAAGATTTTGTTTAAAAAATTGTGAGATAAATTGAAGGAATGAATTTTATTTACAAAAGTTACCATATTAAACATGATATATGATTGTATTAACAAATAAAAACTGCAATAATGATTGTTAGTTACTCACTTTTTCAATAAAAGCCGAATATGTGTGTCCGATACAGTTGGAAATATTGCATTTATCTTTGCAACTTGTATTTCAATGTCACCACTTTGTGACAAACAAGTCTCGACATTTTTCACTGGTGTTGGTGATCCTATTGTCATCTCACCAAATTGATTGGTCGTTGCGCTCATTGATCGCGTTGACATTGGCGTTTTCAGGTCCTGAATAAGAACAAATATAAAAATGAGTGAGACGACAGAACAACATACAAATACCAAAGTAATAAAAGACAATAGAGAAAGTATTATTTCAAATACATTAATATAAGATGAAAAATTAGGATGATTTGCAAGTGGATTTCAGTTAAACTCTGGTTGATTTATATTCACTACAATGGCGTCATAGTAACTTGAAATAAATAAATCGTTTCGTTTCTCCAAGTTATTCAAAACTTCATCTTTATTTCAATCTTACTGTGATTGATTATCAATCAATTCAACCTTCCAGTGCACAACCGTCAATTATAAGTTATTACCTGCGAACTTGGTGGTAAAAATGCAGGCTGTGGACTATTATACGGTGATGGGCTTGGATAAACTTGTGGTGCACGATGTGTTGCTGTGTATACGAAATTCCCACCAATAACTCCACCAGTCTTAATAAACGTAGTTAATTCCAATAGTGCAGCGTGTATTCATAGACAATCATGATAGATATGTTGCATCACACATTAGTTGTGAATATCAAACAAATGGATGAATAAATAATCCTCAGTTTGATATTCTCAGCATTTTCCACATGCAGAGAGGGAGATCACTGGACGTACAATCGATTACATAATACGAGTGATCGTGAATTAATTACAGAAAATTTTGTGTTATTGGAAATATTGATTAAGTGATGAGTTTGAGTTGTTATTTTTCAGTTAGCTCAATACTAACCTGCATGGGTATTGCTTCTTGTGAGTTTCCAGTTGAGGATGAACTCGTTGCTATTGAATTTTGTGCTTGAACATACTGAGCATATTGCCAGTATCTCACTCTTGGATCCTCCCATGTTGTTGTTCTACTGAAGTGATTGATGAAGTACCTAAAACATAAAACAATACCGTTAAAAATGTTTGTATAAAAAGAATTGTTTGAATTCTATTTGAAGATCAATATCGAAATATTTTCGGGCAATTGTTTAATGATTAATATTCATTGAACTAACGAAAATTACTCGAAAGTTATGTTCTCAATGTTCAAAACAATCACTAATAATTTTGGAAGGACTAAGTAGATTAAAATTTTATAACTATTGTCCTTCTCGTATAGTTGTAATTAGATTGATAATTTAATATAAGAGCTGAATATTTGTCTGGTCGTATCCAAACCCATGCGATCAATAATGTTGGTGAGGTTTTAACGCCATTCATCACAGATGAGACTTATTAACGCCAATCTCCCCCCATTGTTAAATCAATGCATTGTCAGCAATACCTCAATCAACAACTCCATCAACTCATTCCACTTACAAAATAAATATCAAACCATTGATAACTCTCATTTATCATTCCAATATCGACAGCAAAACTATATCCAATATTATCTTTACAGTTAATCTTTTATTATAACATTATTTAACAAAATGATTTTTCAAATATCATCTCAACATCAAGTGCATTATAATGAATGATGAAACATCACTGAATTTGTGGCTCATACATGTGAATCAAATTAATTTTACTACAAATAACTCAACACATCGTAGTAGATCAATGAATAATAGACGAATATCCATCATAACACGACGCAATTCCAAAAGAAAAATCATACAAAGCCATATTTTATTATGATTTGTTTTATGTTTGTATGAAATTAATTTCTCCACCAAAACCATTCATCAAAACGTTCATATCTCACCCAGATCAACATTCTCTACAGTGTATACAATTGGGAGGATGCATGCAAATTGTTTGAATGCGCAATCAGCCATTGATACCTGATGAAATGGACATGATTCATAAATTAACTCCATTAATCATCCAATTATTGATTACTACATTGTAGATAATGTTTGTTATGATCAATAAAAACTTACGGTCGACCACTTCTCATGTCGTATCTGCATTCCCAACCAGGTGGTAATTGAGTTCTGTCATCCTGCTCCGCCATTTTTGTCTTAATGGTTTGGCAATACCCAGCAAACCCGAACACTTCCGAATGAAAATTTTCGTCACGGCGATAACGATAGAGACGGGGAGAGGAAATTAGAGCGCAATCTCGACTGCTCTCATTCAAATTGGAAATAAATTCTTCATAAACATCATTTTATTCTTTACTACTTGTTAATTATATTAAACTATACTTTATTCTCTCTTTCTGTATCTCCCTCTCCTTTGCATAACCTCTCTACATCTTACATAATTGTCCACAAATTATATTAAATATCAATTCAATATGAAATGGGGCACGACAATATGTTGATTGCGCTTATTCAATGACAAACAAACGAGAAATGGAAAATTATTACCCGTATGAAAACGTGAAAGAATATCGTAGATTACAATTTAATTGAGACATAACTTAAAATATGTAACGTGATGAAGTCAATTGCGGTTTCAAATTCATTTTTCTTCACAATTTAAATTGAATTATGGTTATTAATCAGTTTTCTTGTGCAGGATATAACGATCAACCATTCCAGCTGCCATTCCAATTGCCAAGGAACCAACAACTACTGATTGGGCGATAACACGGAGTTGGACGATATATGAACCTGCACTCATGTTTTTTGGTCGAGATTTGAATTTGTAAATACCAATTCCTGCTGTTAGAAGAAAACCTGCGCAACCTGTATGTGAAATTAATCAATGAATGACTATTTATTTGTTTCTCTATATTCAATATAAGATAAGTAACCTCTGATAGATTATGTAGTAACCCTCATTACAAAGTAGCATTCAAAATAATTAAAGATGCTTTTAAATACTTCAAATGCTACTATTACTGGGCTTTGACTATGAAATAAATCATTTCAAATGTTACTTTCTCATCAGGGAATAGTTGTTCGGGGCATTTTGCTTTCGTGTTTATACATACCGACTGCCAAGAAAGGATTTTTCTTGAACTTCTCGACAATCAATTGTGTCTGCGTTGGTTCATCTAGAATGTCGTGTAATGCCATTGTTGTTGATTACTTATTTTCGGATTTCCGTTAATTTGTAGCTAATCTGTAAATAGTTAGGAGACAAATAACTTGATTGAAATCATTAGATCCTTATTGGACGAGAAAATTTAATCATGAATAAATATCAGTCCCAAAATCAACTGAAATTTGTCAAGAGCATCATACATCGCCATTTTCATTGGTCCTCTATGTATTTTCCGCCTTTTTATCAATACAAGCTAGCTAGACTTCAATATTTGAAATTACAACGAATACAAGATGGAAATTATTCCGTTATTTTTACCGGGAATATTAGCTCTGTAGAATTGGGATGAATTTTGAGGTTATGAGAACTGAAATATGTAAATTTCGTTGTTGTTTTGTCTAAATGAATATCAATTAAGAACTACATGTTAAAATGAATAAGAGAAAATTACCTAACCTCAGTAATTAATTATAAATGCCCAACTGAAATATTAAGAAATATCTAGGTTATGATACCCTATAAAATTATTTTCACGCTAAATTTATCATTCAAATATTCAAAAAGAGAAACAAATGAATACCGAGCTCGAAAATGCCGGAAATTCATCAAGAACATCATCGGATAGTATTTTTTCTTTGGTAGTATTTATATATTTCATACATAATGTTACAAATTATTACATCATTCCCATCAAAGCTGTGAAAATAGCAGAATGATCGAGAATTTTTAGATTATGCTCACGAAAGTAATTACTTGTGCTATTTCCCTGATTAAAATGGGCATCAGCTGATTATTTGATCAAGAAAAGATTTTGAATGATTAACATAACCTGAATTCATCCAAACTAACCTAAAATTTCAACATCACTGATATCTTTAGTTTCTACTCCTCCCATTATTATTATTATTATTATTATTATTGATATCATTGTTATTATTATTGCTCTTCAATTCATCACAACTTAATGTTTCATCTGTATTGACAAACAATTTAAATTGACAATTCTCACATCATTGTCACAAAGATAATTGAAAAAAGAATCAAAGGTTTCGATAGATCACGATAAAATAATATCCTAACTCTAATTCTTGACCCATATTAAGATGAATTCATTAAATTGGGATTATAACTCGTTATTACAACTCACCAGCATTTATATCAGCAATGATTGACACAACCAGGTACTCCTCACATCTGTGATGCAATAAGTAATGACACTGCGATCTCTCTCTATCTCTGTCTCACTTCTGTCTCTTTTCAGCGAAAAATTTGTTGATCACGCGCTGAAGAATCAATGAATAAAACAGGCGCAAGTGACCTTAACCGCCACGCGTGCGCTTGATTTTGAAGGATGATTCTAGACGAACAAATGTTATGTATGAGAAAGTTTGGTCTATATATTTTACTGAGCCACTGTAGCTACAGCTGATGATAGAAACACACACGATTTATCTACGTCTATTCTTAGTGGGATTGAGATTGAAAATGACTGGCATCTCTGCTCTTACGTCGACCTTTATATATGCCTACTGGGAGGCATTCACAGATGAGGGTACTCAAATTTTTCTGGTACCACAAGAATAATATTTCATTTTGTGAGAAGATGACATACGTAAATTAATCTTCTGCTTTATTTCCTTCTCGATTCATTTACCAAGTGTTCTATCTTATGTTTTTTAATGCAAAAAAAATTTAGGATCGTTATTATTGCCGAAATTTTGGGGGATTCCAATATAAATTGATAATTTCAATCTTATCGAGAGATTCTCTTAGTAATGTACAAATATTCTCCAATCCGTTTTCAAACCACATTTTGTTATCAAGAACAATAAGTTATTTATCAAGAATTGATAATTATTCAAAAGCATTTTTAAATTAAATTAGTTTGAGAAGATATGAAAAGAAATGTTCAATAAATTAATTTAATAGAGAATGAATTTATTGGGATTAATTGAAAGAAGCTACTTTTTATGAAGATTGATTAATTGAATACAAAAAGGAAATGAATCAATGGAAGAATAGGAAATAATAAAATAGCAGTATAAACATCATCAGATTAACGACGCAATAAATTCTGGGACTCTAAATATTAGGCTTGTGCTCATCAAATGTTGTCATAGTCATAAGAATTTATTGAGCCAGACAATTTTCGTCCGGCCTATTGGGTTTCCCTCCTCGTTTACAATTAATACCGTTAGGAAAATTTATATTTTCCTCGAGACAGTTGGCTTATCAACATATCTAAAGAGCCATTGCCATTGATAATAATGAAACAGAATGATTAATTTTATTTAACTTACGATACCAAGTGTAATGTTTGATTATTCAAATTCAAATCATTTGCATTATATTATTAATTCAAAAATTCATTCAAAATGATGAAGAATCATCTGTGATTATTCTAATTCAGTTGGTAGGGAATGTTGTGAGTTGAAAATCCGTGTCGTTTGTCACGTCCGCCACATAATGCGACTCCCAACTCTCCTATTCATCAACTGATATTCTAACGAGAAAAAAATTGGTTTATGAATATCAGAGCTACTGTCACGTCCCCCACAGCTAAACGATGCTATTGATAAATTCAACAATAATGAAAAGAGAAAATTCATTTAGAGTTTTGGGCTATTAGACAAAATCGTTAGGGGAATACAAATCAATTCTTTGTCGAAACTTGAATTGTCAACGTCAGTCAACCAACAAATGAAATTGCCCTGGGTCATGTTCCACTCTACAATCATGAAGAACATGATATTTTGTTTCTTTATATTTAATTTAATTTCGGTATATTGTGAAAGTATTCTAGATTTTCCATCGCCTATTTACACTTTACCTCTCGGATCTGAATCGAAATTTCACTGGAGGTATTTTAATTCTTTCAATACCTGTTGATAGATATAATGATTCGACAATTGATTTGATTCGTATATTGAGAATAATGAAATAGAAGTTTGAATGTGTTTCTTATTGATTTGAGCGTGTAATTGGTATTGATTCGAACAAGTAGCATCGAAATATCAATCAATATTACGATAAATAATGCACGAGATTTATATTTCAGTGTCGAACCAGTTGAGGAACTAATCGAAGTCGAAGTTCATTACACAGCTGATGAATTGTCATGGTTTGCAGTTGGATTTTCTGATCACGGTGACGCGAGGAATGCTGATTATTGTGTTCTTTGGTTTGATTGGAAACATGCGGTTCACTTTGATGTAACTATATTATCAATTACTCTGATGCAAAACTTCAATTTCCCAATGCATGAATACACATAAATGAATGTTCGAATAATAATCCGGTTTATTTTATTTGTTCATATAAAAGGATGCCCGGACGGATGAATTAGGATTAATTCAAACAGATTTACAACAGGATTGTGATAAATTCAATTGGAATAAATGTACTGATAGAAACGTAACGAAATTTACTTTCACTCGTAAATTCGATACTTGCGATCGTCAAGATTATGTTATCCAAGTGAGTTACAGCATCATATCTATTTATTATTCTTTGCTCATTCTTCAATATTTATATAAATGATCTCTTGTATTTTCAGAGAGGCACCACCCACATTATTTGGTCTAAGGGTCGTGGTCCACTTTTGACATTGAATGGGGTCAATATCAATGATGCTTTGTCGTCCGGTTTGTCAAGAACACAAATATTGCGTCCTGTTTCCCAGATTCCTAAATTTCCAAACGATACTTGGAAATTTTCCGTACATGCTGACCAAGTTCATGTTCCCGATGATGAAACGACTTATTGGTGCAAAGTCCAAAAACTTTCAGAAAGTTTCAAACAAAAGTAAATTATTGTCTCTCAAAATTCTCATGCACTTTTATATTGTCCGATGATATTCTTTGGGACTCTTTCGAATTAATTCCAAATAATAATGTTCTAACAGGCACCACATCCTCCAATTTGGTCCAATAATTCAACCCGGTAACGAGCATCTAGTTCATCACATGGAAGTTTTCCATTGCGCTACGTCTGCTGATATTATCATTCCATCTTACAATGGACCTTGTGACAGTTCTAATCGTCCACCAGCAACTCAGGTCCGAAAAAATAAATAAACCCTAATAACAATTGCTCCCGTCATCATTGAAATATTCTTGATAACATGAAATAATAATTACAGGTTTGTAAAAAAGTATTGGCAGCATGGGCAATGGGCGCTGATAATTTCGTGTATCCAGAAGAAGCTGGTCTTTCTATTGGTGGTGAATCATTCAACCAATTTATTGTGCTTGAAGTACATTATAACAATCCTGAACGTATAAAAGGCGCAATTGATTCGTCTGGTATTGAATTTCATGTTACAAATACATTGCGAAAATATGATGCAGGAATTATGGAATTGGGTCTTGAATATGTTGATAAAATGGCGATTCCACCTGGTCAGGTAAATGTTAAATAATCTGCTAAATAATTTATTCTAATTCTAAACAATTCACTCGTGGATTCATAGTTTATTTCAACAACCAAATTGTTACAATTGATCATGATGTACATCAAAGAGAAGGAGTTGGATTTATTTTTATAGAGATGGTTTGATGACCTCTAGTGATTGAGATTAATAAAGATCTATTTATATTCCTATTCAGTAATAGATATGGGGAAAAGGTCATCCGCCTGGCAATTTACTTCAAATCTTAAACAAGTTGCTGGCTTCATCAAATTTTATTTCATGTTCAATATCATGATAGAGTGTTAATAATGTCATCAATCACATTGCAATGAAGATGGTGAGGTATTAATATCAATTTACAAATTTACAGGTACATTTCGAATTGTCTGGACACTGCGTGTCTGAATGCACCGGTACAGCATTGCCACAAAGTGGAATTTTCGTTTTTGCATCACAATTACATGCGCATTTATCTGGAACAAAAATTCGCACAAGACATATAAGAAATAGCGAAGAAATTTCACCACTCAACTACGACGATTATTATTCAACACATTTTCAAGAGATTCGTTTACTTCCTAAACCTGTTCGAATATTACCGGTGATTTATCTGTTTTTAATTGATATGAAATCAAATCGATAACCATCAATATTAAGTGGGCAATTAATGAGCTCGAAACGATTTAATTTTTAGGGTGACTCATTGATAACTACTTGCGCTTATAATACTGTAAACAGATCGAATGTAACTCTTGGTGGATTCGCAATATCTGATGAGATGTGTGTCAATTACATGCATTATTATCCGAGTACACAATTGGAAGTTTGTAAAAGTTCAATAAGTGATGATGCATTGAGGAGTTATTTCAGATATATGAGAGATTGGGAAGGGCAAGAAACAGATTTTGATGATGGTATTTCAATGAGTTATAATAATATTCAATGGAATGAATTACGTGTTGCTGCTTTACACGATCTCTATCAAACTTCACCACTAGGTAAGTTGTTGAATCAATTTTTATTTCAATTCTATTACGTCTGATATATTATTTGTGTGTTCTGCATCATGAAATGCTAATTCATTCTTTCCTTTTGGCTGTTATAGGTATGCAATGTAATGGCTCTGATGGTGCGCGTTTACCAGGGCTATGGGATAATACTGCTGTGATTCAAGTTAAATTACCTTTATCTCCACCAGCAAGGAATTGTCCGAATTTTCATGGATCTCGCAATGGGAGCGATAATAATAATTCTATGTGATCGGAATTTTCATGATGTTTCTTATGAGTGAATCAATTGCAATTGGATATTCCAGGTATTTTAGTGGACTCACTTCATTGATCACGTTAATCATACAGAATTCATCAAGTATCAGAGTGATGGAAAGATCATGGTAATGTTTACGCTTTTGAGTGCCACAAAGATCTTCAATCAAACTCCATAAAAAAGAAACAAAAAAAATAAAATTCTCCCGTTATTTAATGTGGGATTTGAATTTTACGTTCGAATCCTCCAACGCATCGTCCACAAATTCAAATCATCTACTTTATCGACTGTATTTTATTAAAAAAAAACCCTTTTCCGAACTTACCGACTGAAGGCAACTGTTTACCATCATTTCCTTTCACAAAAACTAAGGTTATGTTTTCAAATGCACAGAAAGGCGCGAATTAGCAATGATACCAATGAATAAATAACATCACAGTGTTACCACATAAATGAAAAATTATTGAAGAGAGTTTATCAGAATTATAAAACGTTCGGAAACAATTTTTACATGTAAAACTCCTTACAAGTTTTGAACTGTTTTTTCCGATATTTTTATTCATTTATTGGTCATATTGATACATTGGCGTCATTGAAATGGGTGATATTAAATCATTTTTACATCAATGGTGCTCGAAAAATGGAAAAGATCCGCAATTCGACGTCAGACCAACAGGTAAACAAAGTTTCTTGCACAACCTCAAAATTATTCGGCAACAAGTGTATGAGATATACCGAGATTACTACAATCCTTGTTACTTATCAATTATTATTATAATATAATTATAATATTCAATCGCAGTGGCGCAGAAATTCTCGTAGCAAAATCGAGTGCAATAACCTTTCGCTTCCAATAAACATCAACCTATTCTACCTACATTAACCAGCTCCTATTGTTCCACAGGCCCGAAACATCGGCAGCGTTTCCTCTGCGAATTGCACGTAACTGGATTTGATTATGTTGGTGCTGGCAATTCAACAAATAAAAAGGACGCTCAGGCGAATGCATCGCGGGATTTTATCAATTATTTAGTACGTACTGGTCATGTTAATAGCAAAGATGTGCCTGGCGATATGTCAATGTCCATACCAGTACCACAATCATCAAATGACAGTACAACTCCAAACACACCATCAAGATCTGTGTTTGAAGACGGAATGGGACCCAATGACATTGGCCAAGCTTACAGAGCGTACAATGATCGTGGACAAGCAAATTATACTTATATTGATCGTATTGCTGAACAAAAAAAAGTCGAAGAGGCTGAAGACGTTGATGTTAATGCTGGAATACATGGCAATTGGACTATTGAAAATGCTAAATCAAAATTACATCAATTTATGCAAACAAATAAAATCAATACTGATTATAAATATACACCAGTCGGTCCTGATCACACTAGGTACATTATTTTTGGTACATTCGCAATCACAATTGTAGTTAGCAAGACCATTTTGGAGTACACTAAAATATATTCATGAAATGAGTGGAAATAAAAGAAGTACAACGAAGAAGAAACAAAAGGGCAGTGGGATCAGTGTGGCTTTATTGTGAATACATTTATCAGAGTATACATGAATTAAGCACTGATGACACGAAAGAAATAAAAAGTAAATAATGACACGAGATAATGTAGTTGGAGCCAAAGTTTCTATTGAGAATATTCAATATTGACTTTGGTTATGTATTACATGCTGAAACGAGAATGAATAATTGAGAGTGAAAATGGGGGAAAAAAATTAATTGTGTACTCCAAGGTGGTCTTGGATTTTATACCAATTGGTAAGTTTGAAATATTCAATTTATTTTTTATTTTTATTGTTTGTACTGCTGTTGATTTGCGTTTATTGTTTTGCTTGAAAGGGAAAAAATTAGTAAACGCGTTGGAGAAGTATTTTAATAATTGCTTTTGTGTGTAATGCAGGAGCTTTAAGGCGGAAATGATGATTCCGGTTAAGCAATTGGGAAGAGGTGAGTGACGTTGATATGAAATATTTATCTTCAATCTTACCCTTTATCGGTTAAGAAAGAATCAAATAAATAATTAAAAATTTTCCACAATTCCTTCTGTAGATATTACTGGTCGTGAAACTGGATCGAATAAACAAACAGCTTCGAAGAGTTGTGCATTATCAATTGTACGACAATTATATCATCTTGGTGTAATTGAAGCGTTCAATGGTACATTGAAAAAGTCAAAAGATGCCGAGCAAATGAAAGCATATCCAGTTAAAATTTCGAATGAATTGGAAAATGAAATTTATGGTTTGCTCCAGGCATTAGAAATTTCACCAGTGGATGTGAAGAAGCCGATGGTAATTGTCCATTTCAAAACGCTTCTCATCTATTTGAGGTTGATCACAGAGCAATAAAAACCAATCATCTTTTAAATTTCCAGCAGCCCCTACCACAAAAAGCAACCGACTCCGAAAGTGATGTAAAACCATCAGTCCCATCAGGAATTTCGCTCGTAACAAATCAGGTCTTGGACGATTTCATTTCATCAGTACCCCAAGCAGCAGGTGTGGTAAGTTGGTCACCACCTCAATCAAACTGGAATCCATGGATTGGTTGCAATATCGATGAAGGACCATTGGCAACCACTACATTAGATAAATTATCTACTGACATGATGAACGATCAAAGCGAGCGTTTGAAACAAGACACCGATCTACAACGTAGTCTTAGAGAACGTTCATCATTACCAGTGTTTGCACGTAAGAGCGAAATAATGGCGGCAATTAATGACAATCCCGTGATAATAATTCGTGGTAATACTGGATGCGGTAAAACCACACAAGTGTGTCAATTCATTCTTGATGATTATATTGCGTCAGATCAAGGAGCTTATTGTAACATTGTCGTAACTCAACCTCGAAGAATATCCGCGGTATCGGTTGCTGATCGTGTCGCTGCTGAACGATGCGAAAGTCTTGGACAATCAGTTGGTTATTCAGTCCGATTTGAGTCGTGTTTACCACGTCCATACGCTGCAATAATGTTCTGCACTGTCGGCGTATTGCTGAGAAAATTAGAGGGTGGTTTACGCGGCGTTTCTCACGTCATTGTTGATGAAATTCACGAACGTGATGTCAACTCTGACTTTATAATGGTATTATTGCGTGATATGATACACGTGTATCCGGATTTACGTATCATTCTCATGTCAGCAACAATTGATACAACATTGTTTAGTAATTATTTTAACAAATGTCCAGTTATTGAAGTACCAGGACGTTCTTATCCGGTCCAACAGTATTTCCTTGAAGATTGTATACATCTAACTAATTTCGTCCCGCCAATGGACTCGCGCAAGCGTAAAAGTCGTGATGCTGATGATTCTACTGCTGATACCGAGCCAGAAGAAAATTTGAATCGTGTTATCGGCAGTGATTACTCTGAGCATACCAAAAATGCAATGGCACAATTGTCTGAGAGAGAAATAAGCTTTGAATTGATCGAAGCATTATTGCAATATATTAAACAGCAAGGAATACCCGGTGCTGTATTAGTATTTTTACCTGGATGGAATCTAATATTTGCATTGATGAAGCATTTGAAGGAACATGATATGTTTGGCAGTTCGAATTATTTAATTATACCATTGCATTCACAATTACCACGTGAAGATCAACGTAAAGTATTTGAGCCAGTATCATCTGACATTACCAAAGTTATTTTATCAACAAATATCGCTGAGACATCAATTACAATTAATGATGTTGTTTATGTGATTGATTCGTGTAAAGCAAAGATGAAATTGTTCACTTCGCATAACAATATGACAAATTATGCGACTGTTTGGGCGAGCAAGACTAATTTAGAACAGCGGATGGGCCGTGCTGGTCGTGTACGACCAGGATTTTGCTTTCATTTGTGTTCAAAGAGTCGTTATGAGAAAATGGAGCAACATATGACACCAGAAATGTTCAGAACGCCGTTACACGAGTTGGCGTTGAGTATTAAGTTACTAAAATTGGGTAGCATTGGTAAATTCTTATCAAAAGCAATTGAACCACCACCAATTGATGCAGTTATTGAAGCTGAAGTGATGCTACGTGAAATGAAATGTTTAGATGTAAATGATGAATTGACACCGTTGGGAAAGATTCTTGCGCGTTTACCAATTGAACCGCGACTGGGTAAAATGATGATTTTAGGATGTATGTTCCGGGTGGGCGATGCGCTTTCGACAATGGCTGCTAACAGCACAACATTCCCAGAGGTTTATAGTATTGGTCCGGATATGCGACGTTTAACATCGCAACAAAAGTGGTTTGCTGGCGCGCGTTACAGCGATCACATTGCGATGCTTCATGCGTTCCAATCTTGGGAAGAAGCGAGAGGTGGTGGTGAATTTGCTGAGCAGATGTTTTGTGATTCGAAAGGGCTGAGTGTGCCAACACTGCGCGTTACTTGGGAAGCGAAGAATCAGTTACAGGGTTTGTTGCAGAGCGCTGGCTTTCCGGAAGAAACACTCTGTCCTACTCCGTTGAATTATCAAGCTGGAGCTGATGTCAAGCTGGACACTATCACTGCATTATTGTGTATGGGGTTGTATCCGAATGTTTGTTATCATAAAGACAAACGTAAGGTGCTTACTACTGAATCAAAAGCCGCATTGATTCATAAAACTTCAGTTAATTGCTGCAATTTTGAACAGAATTTCCCGTATCCGTTTTTTGTGTTTGGGGAAAAGATTCGAACTCGCGCTGTTTCGTGTAAACAACTAACAATGGTGTCACCTATTCATTTGTTACTGTTTGGGTCGCGTAAAGTTGAATATATTGATAATGTTGTGAGATTGGATAATTGGATTAATTTAGATATGAATCCAGAACATGCGGCGGCTATCGTTGCTTTAAGACCTGCATTGGAAAGTTTGGTCATTCGTGCTGCTAAAGATCCAGAAACAATATTGGAGCTGAGTCCAGTCGAACAGAAAGTATTGGCGACTATAAAAAGCCTTTGTGGAATGAATGCTGGAAGATTTGGCATGGAGCCTATTACTGGTGGTGGTTTTCAATCACGGCGACCTCCAAGAGGTCATTCGACTGGATTTTCTATGAATTCTGCAGCAGCTCCGCCAAAATTCTTCCGCGATAATAATGGCGGTTATCGTGGGGGTGGATTTCGTGATAGGAATGATTGGAGAGGTGGCCATCGCGGCTGGCGAGATGCCAATAATGGCAGAGGCTATGGGCGATATTAATCTTGGAGTTACTGTTTGTGGGAATTGAAATTTCGCAGGAAGCAGTCGTATTCAATTCGCAATATCTTTATGGAAACCCAATATTTTTCGACACATTTTTCTTTATAAAGAAAATTCAAACGATTATTTAAGGAATGAGATCATTGGCATTTTCAAGACATTAATAGTAATTGCACGTGAACACATGAACACAGGCAACAAAGACTACGGAAAAAAGAACAATTAAATACCAATACATAATTTAATGGAATTAAATTTAGAATTATATCAACTATTTATTTATTTTATCGTTTACACTCTTGGAGTTATTAACGTTCTTACGTTCTCACTTCATACATTATGTACAATTATAAATATAATCTATATCATAATTTTTCTTTGTTTTCATATAACGATATTAATTACATTTGATGTATATCATAACTTTGAGAATATTGAGAAATACAGAAAGAATAATTGAGCATTTTTTTGTCTCTCTTCTGCTTCTCGTTTTTCTATATTAAATTAATATACAGTAAGGGAATTAATATAATTGATATTATGATGGTTCGATTCCAATTACCCAAGGTTGATTGAGAAAAAGTGTTTGTATAAAGGGGAGCGTTTGACAACATTCGAATGAATACAAATCCTGAAATTATTTCGATACCAATGCAAACAGTTTAACATTATCAATATGATTTGGAGTACAGATAATAAGAAAAAGAACAATTTAAACAAGACATTCTTGGAACAGATAAACATCTGCCGGCGGCGTCATTGACTCATCTGATTAATTATAGCTGCTGATATTTTTACCTTAGGCGGGTTCAGTTCTTTCATGAATGGAGCACTCATCATATCTCAATTTTTAATCTCAAAAAGTAACAAGACCTATCAATACTTGGAAGTTTAATACTTCAAATGATTTGTTTGGTATTCAAAAAGTTCTGATTCATTTTTCCAATTGTCATCAATCAATCTCGTTCATTTGCATCAATTCAATACCTGGAATTTAATTGTTCTTCATGACAATTTAAGCAAATATTAAGTAAATGATAATATTGACTGATATTTATAGGTAATGAAGTTGACTGTGCGTTAAGTAGACGGAGAATATCGAGAATATGGCCAACAATAATGATGCGGTGATGGTCCAGGTGGTGGACCAGGTGGCGGTGGATTGTGTGATGAAGAAGAGGCCGTTGGTGAATAAAAATGATGTGTCGGATGTTGATGACGATTTGTAGTAACACCACTGCTACTACGACCTGAACTATCCAATGTTATTCCATTTTGTGCTTGACAAGCGATCATTAATCCATGAAAGTCGAATTTGTATGCATATCTCTTGCCATGCACTTTAGTCATGATATTTTTGTCGTAATAATATCTAAAAAAAAAATCAGATTTATCAATGAATTGATATAAATGCAATTAATTTTATTGCTCTTTTGCGAAAGAAAAAATGATCAGAGTCTTTAACTATTGTTCAAACAAAGTTTGATCTATTTTATTGAGGCAAATATATTTAAATTTGTAATATCACTGCAAACCTCAATGCTCTTGAGAGCTTGTCATAATTCATATTGGGTTTACTCTTGCGCTCTCCCCATCGTCTCGCCACTTCATCCGGATCAGTGAGTTTAAATTCCCCGTTAGTACCCTCCCACGCTATGCATGAGACATTGGACGAATCCGAGAGAAGCTCAAGCAAGAATTGCCACAGTTGAACTTGTCCACCACCGACCAACGCCCCTGATGTGGTACCGCCAGATACGTTGGAACCAATCAGCGAGCACGTTCTTTGAAGGAGGCTGAACCTATCTGTCGTAGAAAGAGAAGAAAATTATGTAATAGAACACAGTTGGTGGGTGTATCATCGCTCTTTTACTCTCAATGATAACAAAAACATATTTCTTTTGTTGATTATTCCTATGAAATCATTTACTAATTGAAATTTTTATTCTATTTACAGAATTAATTCAATTGGTATCAATTTATTTGCGACACAATCAATCAAATTCTGGATTTTATGGATGTACCAGCCGGAATTGAATTTGTAGAATCAACTTTTTAGATTATTAATTGGAAAATTCTTGAAAGAATTTAAGGAGAAGAGACTTCATCGTGTCCTGTAATTTTCTTGATATTCATTAAGTCAAGTAAACTATCCTGAATGAGAGGAGACTTGGAAGACTAAGAATTTTTGGAAACTCCAAGTTCGATCGCGAATACAAAATCTTGGAGAGTTATTGATGTACTGATTCGAAATTTTACACGGATTTCAAGTAAGTATCATACTATCAGCTTGTTGATATCTCTAATCCCAATTATTTAGTTAGAACATCACTGCGATAATAGAAAAATCGCGTTCGTTATCAGGGCATGGAATCAGTTAGGATTCTATTGATGTTTTCGCTTTGTTAATTGTGCAACAGGGTTTCATGTGAATGAATATCTCTATTGGGATTTCTATCAGGCTCGAAATATCCTATCACGTCAATTTTATTCTTTCACATCAATGAAAATAAATCTGAAGATAAAGAAATGAAAGGTCCAGCTAAAGTCTGATGATTACTCAGTCATCATCAAGGATATCAACATCCTGGAGTAAATAATTTATAGCTACTTCTTAAACATGATTCAATGCCAATGATAATACCCTTCAACATTTAAATAAAATCCAACGCGGCCTCGCTTTGATATATTTTGATTGATATGTAAATGTATTTAAATATCAACATTGAATTATTTCATTGCAATGGAAGATGAACAAAAAGATTCACACAGTCTAAATAAATAAAAAATTCTATCCAACATAAAATTTGAAAGTGAAGTTAAATTTGTCGAACATGTCAAGATCATCCACATTTATAAACGAGACCACCCAGTTAATAATGAAATTCATTTGAAATTTTTCGTAGAACACGACGAATGTTACATTGAGATAAGACGAGAACAAAGTTACCGCCGATTGCGGTGTTCTTTTTTCTCACCATATTGACGACGACTCTATTTAGGGAAATATAATGTTCTCTTTCACAGTATTTCACATCAGGGGGGCGCATACAGATAAATATATTTATGTTGTATGAGTCAAAAAAAAAAGAGCCGACAACAATTTTCTCACTTCTTGTGTGGCGCCAATCCTTCTCATGACAATAAATATCAGTGAATTATTTTTTGGAGAACATTATCGTTCATCTATTTGACTTATTTCACATCTAGAATCGAAATGATTTGTGATATTCTTTCGATGTTTGACTTTATCTCATCAGAATTAAATTTTTAAAATGTTAATATAGGTGATGAACAATTGGAAAAATTATTTACTTATACCATTGTAAAAAATTGCGGCAGTTGGATGAATTCTTGTGTCCTGCTGGAAATGCAGATGAGGGTGATGAGTTTGATGAATTCTCCACATAACGTGTTAATCATTCACATTTGTGTTTGGGCTCTTGAACCCAAAATTTATCCACGATAAATTCGCAGTGTACTTCATTTTCTGTTTAATATTCTTGATTGTTTTTTCATACGTTGGTATATCATATTTATAAATATCATTCAAAGATTAAGAATGATATACTTTGCAAATATTTTTTTTAATATTGGGTCAATTGTTAATGTCAATATGTTGAACAGTATTTAAGTTCACACTAAATTCACATTTTTCTTCATTCACTTCAATAAAAAGAAGGAACACAATTAACTCTACAATTAATCCCACCACATTTGTTTATAAACTCTAAACTTTCATTTCTTTTTCTCACTTTCCTTAAATTACTTCATTATATTCCATAACATAAATTAATAATCCACTCAGGTAATATTTTCCACAATTATTTAACTAATTGAAGAACAACAATTGAATAGATGTGCTCGTAGAATTTTTTTTCCACACTCAAAGAATAGAGAATGAAATAGTTAAACGTTTTGGTTCGAGGGGCAGAGAGTATCTGAGACGACCTTTGGCCCGAGTCATTTTCAGCCCTTATCTCGTATCCTCCCCCTCTTTATACCCCCCTGGACGTTCTCATTCTCTACATATATAATGCTATCATAGTGTCTCACGACGGGGTCTCCAAAGTCATCATCAACAACCCCCTTGCTCTATTCTCGCACCTAAAGATCTACAATTGTTCATTTCCTGACATCTGATGTCTAATCAACTTCATAATTATTCATCAAACCATAAATTACTGAACTAATCACGTCTTCTTCTATATCAAAATCATTTTGTCCACTCTATCAAATTTCTTTTAAAATTAATTCAAATAAATTCTTAAACCCTTGAGAAACTTCATCAAACCAATCAACAAATAAATGAAAATTATTCAATAAACGATACGACGAATTTATCTGGCAAAATGTTTTTGGGGCTCATCAAGAAAACAATATAGCAGCTCCCTGTGGTGAGCTTATCATTCCCTCCCTCAAGAATCGCTAGAATTTTCTCCCTATGTTGAAAGAGGAAAACATGAGAATGGAGAATCTATCCCTGCTGTATATAACTCTCTTTGTCTTTCTTGGTACTTATATAGACCATCGCGTTCATATAACCACCCTAAACACTCAATGGTTTATTCATGAGGACACTCACCGCGATAACACTGATTCGTTTAATAAACGACGTGTCTTCATATATATATATATATATTCCTTGTGTGATACATTTACATCTATACAAAGACTCACACGTATACAACATTTATTCATAAAGACAATATTTCAACTGAAAGTGTACGAGCTTAACATGTTTCATGAGACATTCGTTCTACATTTAAGGAAGAGTAAATTGATGATAAAATTATGGGACCATAACGAGGAATATGAGAAATTCTCTGAATATTAAATCATATAAAAGATGATTCCATCACTTATTTACCTAATTTCTATCAATAGAATGATTAACTATATACAAAACAAAGTATAAATAATAGAAAAAAAAACATGAAGGAATAGATTAATGAAAAGATAATTGAATTTATTTTCAAACAAATTTTCTTTCCTATTTTTTTCTGTCATGGATAAAATTGTGGAAGAAAAACTTCTTGATATATTTTGTATTATAAAGATGGTATAGGAGAATAAATTTCAAAGTCTAATATTCCATTCTTGATAGTAGTTGTGAGTAAAAAAGTTCCAGTGTCGCTTTCATAAGTAGGTAAGGGATGAAGTTTCGTATATATGCGATGTAGGGATTACCGAAGAAGCTTCTTGAACGCGTGGAGATGTGAAAACTTAAATATATATATATATATAGATATATACAGACGAAAATGGTGAAGAAATGAATATCTTTCATTTAAGAGAGGAACCAGAAAAATGATAACGGAACTGGAATGGATTCAATTCTGTATTTCTTTTTTTTTCTCATGGAAAATGTGATCTTGGTTGATACCAAAATCGATCACCATTTACACCCTGATGATATTCTTTCACTGCTATAGATAGTTTTATACTCTTTGCTTTTACTTTTCTCTGATTCAGACGTTCTTTATCGTTAATAGATCGAGATAATGTCATGATGGTCAAGGGATAACTTTTATCTATCGGTGTGGACAGTCCAGCGGGAACTGTTAACTGCAGTCATTTTCAATTCTCCACTCTTTATTATTCCCTTTCGTTTTATATATTTCTATTTAATTTAATGTGCCACATTTATTTCACTTGCAATTTCTATTTCATTGAACGTTTCAACAGATAGAAGAACAAAATCATAATCTTCATTTGGAATTTTAATTGTGCAATTAAATGATATATTATGAATTTCCATATAACTTACCATCTACTTTTTGTTCTTGAAGAAGATCTGGTGAATAAACACCAGTTGCTTGGAGTTGCAGGTAACCAAGATGTCGAGCGAGTACACGACCACCAGGAATACGTTGCCACTGTTCAGTAGTAACTTCAAGAAGTTTTTTTCCATTATTAGGCAACTCGTTAGGAGATGGTAATGGATTTATTGTGAATACTCGAGCACACCAGGCCACCCATGCATTCACGTGCTGAGAATTCCAATCCGACGGATCTAAAATTATTTTCATTTACTCACAAAAAAAAAAGGGCGGTGGGAATTATTATTATCCGTTGATCTATTCATGATTAATTATTTATTTATAATTAATACACATCTACTCACTTGTGGGTACCATCACCGGATCATCATCTTTCACAAGACACCTATCAACATGTTCCTCTTCCTCTTCATCATCATCAGAAAGATCCATATGTAACAATTCATCAGCATCACAACTGAAGAAGTTTAAATCGTCATGGTGAACTGTCCGCATTGATAATGTTGATGATGGTGATAAAACTTTGATTGAATTTGATCTTGATGCAAATATAACTGATTCAACCAAACAACCGTCGTCAATAATGACTTCATCACTATTGTGGCAATTCGATACATTTTCAATTGGCCAACTTGATAATGTAACACAACGTTCAACTTCGTTCGATGACGTAGACGACGATAACGACGACGACGAGTAATAATCACAACTGAACTGTGGATCCTCGTCGCACTGAATGAAACTCTCCGAGGAGAGTTGTCCACGATGATTCATGGACATTCGACACACGGGGCTCGATCGTATACTCATAAAAGAACTGGAAAAAAAATTATAATTCCTGTATTAAATTATTATGAGTTTGACTTCCTGGTAAAGAGTTTGAATTTCTAGATTGGTCAACTCACAAATTTAACATTTGACGAGAACATACAAAAAACATGAATTCATTTTTGTGTATTCAATGGATAAAAAAATTTAACAATTAGATAAAGTGTTGAAGACCTGAATGATAAAAAATGATTTTGATAAGATTGATTTGAGGACAAATAAAATATCGCGTGATCGAAATTTTCGAGTTGAAAAATTTTCTTATGAGCCGTAAAATGAAATCGGTAGAACTAAAAAGTTTCTGTTATTGTTTCAATATTATGGGAAATATCTGATACTTCTTTTTTTCATGTATTTTTACTTGTTCTTTTCATACAAGTTGGAGAATGCGATTCTTTCTATTGTGATTTGAGTTAGAATTATTTAAATTGCAGGGGACCAAGTGTGGAAAAATCGTATTGAATCATTTCTTCAGTTTCTTATATTTATTAAAAGAAAAAATATTCGAATGACGACGTTGCAAAATACCTACCAATGACAAGAAAAATGAGTAATTGCGAGGTATCAGTCGACCTGTTGGTGATTCAAATAAAACCTTCAACTCTCCATCAAAAACAATAATCAAAAACTAATAAAAACTCTCTGATTTCAGGTCCGCCCGCGCGCACAAAGCGAAGTAAAGCCAAAATATTTGATTTTCTAGTATATAGCTACAGAAAGCGAAGGATAATAAACAGAAAATGAGAAAAAAAGGAAGAAGGAAAGATGGGGAAGTAAAGGCAGAACCAATTCTAGTCCCGACTTGAACGTGTAAGAAGAAATACGAACGTATTTCCCCGCGTTTTGTGTATCATCATCGTTCGCCGCCACACAAAATCGGTGAATGAAAGTAGAGTTGGGGATCGTGTATAAAGCAAGGCAGCGATTTCGATTGGTTGAGGCACCGTTGATTCCAAGAAAAATCAGCAAAGAGGTCCAGCGGCCTCATACCAAAGCACACGAACACATACATGAACGCATACCAAAGTGGGTGCATCGCCCACTGTTGAATCATACTCTCCGATCGCCATTCTCACCCACTTCTTCTTTTTTTTTTCCTCACTCGACTCTTGTATAATTTTTTCTTTCACTTTCCATCGCCACGCCGACAAGTCGACGAGTATATAAAGGTTCGAAATACTTGTCGCTGTATTTTTATTTTAATAATAATGTATTATGTGTAGTTTTGAATGTCATTGGGTCTCAATTTCAAGAGAGAAAGGGTTGCAGTGACGATGAGCCGGATGTTGGAGTCGCAGTTGGGCTTTTTCCATCGCATGAGCAGCTGAAAGAGTAGTAATTCTACTGTGCTGTTTCTTTATAGATTTTTTATTTCTTCATACTCGTATGCGTCATTCCTCCAACTTGCGGTGTGGTTGATACATTCAAATTGTTTCTTCATTTTTTGTTGTTCCGGTTCATCGATAAAATATGAATCATGATTAAATCATTATTCAGTTGAGATAGAACAGCTGAAGACAAAATTTGTCCTGCAGTATAAATTAGTCTGAACTTTTCTCCGATATTGGAAGAATATTTTGGAGTGTGATTTAGAATGTCATAATTAGTTTATGATCTCAGAAACAAATAATGAATAGAGTGACAATAATATATTCGATTTGTTCTGTTAACTCTATTGCATCTAATATGCATCACAATGATCAATTTGTAACATAAAATTGTATTGGAATAATTATTATGTACAATCAATTAAATTACGTGTGATAAAACGAAGTTGTTTCATTATTATTCTCTTCTTTCTGTTTTAACTCAAGACTAGACGAATAAATCTTGGGTGGATAATTGATAAGTGAATATAATATAAACGTGAATAATT
This sequence comes from Meteorus colon, assembly GCA_030523085.1. Lineage (NCBI taxonomy): Eukaryota > Metazoa > Arthropoda > Insecta > Hymenoptera > Braconidae > Meteorus > Meteorus colon. The sequence goes on along the minus strand of JAPYZH010000236.1, from coordinate 18,817 downwards.
ATTGTCGTTTCTTTGCTGCTTTAATAGCTTTAGGTTTCTGTTTTTCACCACCAGATAAAAATGATGTTATAACTTCGGACATCTCTGGCATATTATAACTAGTTAAATTATTTAATTGTTCCATTTCTTTGCGTGTTTCTGGATCATTCATTATTTTTGGTAGAATCATGATCAATACTAACGGCAAAATCATCATTAGAACCTGCAACAAATAAACAACGAACATTAATAACATCCGCAATAATTTTCCGACCATTTTCTCCAACAACAATCGTCATCATTGATTATTCAGAAAACCAAGGGCATTTACCATTGGATTAAATAAGAAATCGGTGACTCTCCATTGCTCTCGTACTTGGAAGTATCTGAATGGAGTGAATGGTCGCATCTTTAACGGATATGCAACCTGAATGACCTGCGACGTCTGAATCAAATTAACTTTCCTTGCTCTGAATTTCCCTTTAGAATTAATTTCAACTCTCACAGGCTCATAAGCATAATTCGGATTTACAACTTCGACAATGTATGAACCAGACGGTACATTCGAAATAGTAAATGCTCCATCTTCCCTACAAAAACAAATATTTTTCGACATAAGTTCTAGCATACATATCAACAATTCGTACACCATACTCCAATGTAAATCATAACCAATCATTATTATTAATAATTGTACCTCAGAAATCCATAATATTCTCCACCATTGGCCATAACATGAGTCATCAATTGCCATCCATTAGAAATCGAATTTTCCCATGGAAATACTTTTCCCTCAATAACATACAAATCTGTGGACGAATCTTCATCGCTCTCGCCATAAATCCCATTAATAATAACTCCAAAAATTGCTATAAATGCAAAAACAATTTTTACACGCATCGCCATGTTTGTGCTCAATGGTGTCTCCTCAATCCTAGTATGAAGTGAGGTTATGTTCGGTTATATCCAAAACATACAGGTTATGCCCACAATTAAATAAAGAATAAAAGATCCTAAGTGTAATTAACGTTGATGCAGTGGTGTCATTGCATTATTCTAAAGATTTTTATCGCACTCGCACTCGAATCAGTCGATATTTCGATTGCATAAGTGCGAGAAGGAAACAAATAGATTTTCATATTCATAGATGGCGTCGTGTACAGGGTGGGTGTGGCAGCCCTGCTCAACGGGTGTCAACCATATCTTTTTTGATTTCTCTAATACGCACTACGTTACTGAAAAAGAGTTCCCTTCGCCTCACGAATCGTTCCACATCCCACTCTAACTCTAATTCCCCGCCAACTTATTCGCACATGCGTGATGGCAGTTAGGTATTCCTACGCGTAGCGCGGCAAGATACAGATTCTTTCAAATTCGAATAAATTTAAACATTTAGTCACTGTATAAATGAATGGGTTCTCATCACTCTCACCCGAAGATTCTTCAATAACAACCATTTTTGCATGTTGAATGGAAAGATATAAAGCGAGGAAAGTGGGATTAAAATTGCGCTTCAATTCTATTTCGCTCAATTAGGATTCCCCATTAGTGGACGTGGAACATAAAACAAACATAGACGTTATATTAATTCGCCATTAGTAAACTGGTAAGATCCTTTGCCGAGTAACAATGAAAAAGCCGACCAAGACTTTCTCATCGACGTCGATAGTAATTACCAAAATAAATCAATGAAAAGAAATAATCCGTCGATGTGGAAAGAAAAATAGAGGAAAGAATCAATAAAAGAGAACAATGAATAGAATGTAAATAAATAATCCACTTTACCCTCATTAAGAAAGGGGATTTGAAAAAATTGTGAAGTATCTAATTCGAATACTACATGGACATAACTTTTGTATTGGGGCAATATATCAATGTCCCTTTTCTTAATGAGGGTAGAAAACACTTTCCACTAATGAGGACTATTGTCTCGAAGTGTACTATTCTGGCGGTTGTGAGTGCTACAACCGAAACAGTTGAAAATGCGCATGCGCAAATGAACGAGACGTAGTGGGGATGACGGAATCAAGTCGAAGAGGATTCTTTAGTTTGAACTTCAGTCAGTTGGTTTTTACACGTAAGGGTAACCATTTCAAGCGCTTCAAGCATAAGTGTTACTCAACTTGCGATTCATGTACTATACCATTGAATAAATAAATACATATAGTCGACTACACTATATATATAGTAAAATCCCAAGTTTATCGAACAATAACAGCGAGGCGGGTCGCGGTGCCGACATAACCTCAAACTTTGAGCATCGAATGGTGTTTTGATTACGTTCAATCAATTACAGAACCTTAACAAGATGAATGAAAAATTGAGACAAATGGAGGATGAAATGACTAGGTTAGTTTTATTGAGTTTGAATATGTGAATTGGATAATGTTATAAATGATTTGGAAGTTTATTTCATGGCTCATGTTTTATCGTTTAGGTTTGAAGCCGAAATTGGTGGACAGCTAACTCCAATAATTCGTCCAGTTATTGGTGTAAATACGTATAATCAAGTTGCTCGACAATTAGAACAACATGAATTACCAACACCAGCTGTTGCTGCGGCTGCTGCTAGTCTGGCATTTCCACCTATGATTGGATTTCCGCCACCGCCGCCACCTCCACCTCCAATGTTGATTCCACCACAAGTAGCACGTCAAGGTATAAATCATTTTGTTACTTGTTGATAAATTATTGCTCAGGATTTAACTCTTGCAAAATGTTTCTATTAGATAGAGTAGAGTTCAAATATACATGGATGAATTGAGTTGCTGATTCATGAATTGTTTGTAATTTCTGTTCTAGCTTCCAATGTACCAATCACAACATATTCATCACCTGCACAAATATCGAATAATTACATGACAAATATCAGCGAACCAATAATTAATGCAACACCTAAAACATACGAATCGTCATCCTCATCAGCTCCGATGATTCATCCTGAAATAATAGAACAAATAATAAATACAAAAATACCAGAAGATGATGGTAAAAAGAAACTAAAAATAAAAGGTGTATCTACAGCCGCAGAATTGGCTATTAGTCAAGGTAAAGCGAGCTCAATTATGGCTAACGCAAATGCTGAAGAGACACATCCGAAAGGAAAAGGAAAGAAAAGCAAAAAAATAATACGAATGGCAGGTGGTCAAACCTGGGAAGATCAATCTCTTCTTGAATGGGATGAAGGTGAATATCAAAATTTTATTTATCTTTTATTTGCCCCAACAAAGTCTCCAAACATAACCTTTTTTTTCTATTCAATTTGTAAGATTACTTCAGATCACCTTAATCAAACTACTATACATATCTTTATATGTTATTTCATTCGCTTTTTTTTTCATCCAACAGATGATTTCCGAATATTTTGCGGTGATCTTGGCAACGACGTTACTGATGAAATGTTAGTAAGAGTATTCGGTAAATATCCAAGTTTTCAACGGGCAAAAGTAGTACGAGATAAAAGGACGAATAAAACGAAAGGATTTGGCTTCGTTTCATTCAAAGATCCACAGGATTTCATTAAAGCAATGAAGGAAATGAATGGTGAGTTAATAAATTTACATAGAGAAATTGATCTTCCATATCTTACTTGCATGATTATCATTTATTATTTATAATAATATATTCTTTCAACATATATACACATATACCTTTTTACGTTATATAGTCAGAGTGGATACAAATGAGATCAAATATTTCAGCTAAATTGTCATAATCGCGTATGGATTCTCGATTTATATTATTATATCGCCTTGTGTGTGAATGGACATTATTTACCCCATCCACCCCAACCGTAGGACATAAATAATTCAGGGATTATTGAGTATTGCGTTCGAGATTGTCTTCCATTTCTACTTCGCACTGTTGGACGAGTGCTTGGTTGTTTAGTAGTTGTTACTGATTCTGTGGGTCTCTTTGTAGTTCGTGATCTATTCGCATCTGAAACAAAATGAGCAATTATAAATAATTAATAATGAAATTGAATTGAATTAATTTCAATTGTCGAAGGAATTAATTTGTTTCTCTTCATCTCTTTCGGTTAAAGAGTTTTGAATGATAATTCACATGGACTGATAGTGAATGATACTTACTGGACTTTGTACGAAAAGCTGAACGACTGTACGGTTGAGTGTTCACATATAGAATAGAGAAGGGCAAACTTCCACCCCATTCACGTGGATAATACAATTCCTTTTTCATAGGTAAACTTGAAATATGTCGAATCACAGGCGCGTCTGATTTAGTATCTGAACTAGCAGTAGTATCAGATGATTTTGTGTTCCATGCTCCAGTGTTTCTATGTTGATTACTATTAATTGCATCATCAGGTAGCCATATCGGTGCCAAAGATTTTGTTAGAGTTGGCGCACACTTTCCCAATGGAATTGAAGTAACAATTATTAATAAGAATAGCAGAAAAATTCTTGTCACTGCGCGATGATTGGTCATGGTGAATTTCAGGCAATTTCTGTTGAGTAATGGAAACAGAATGAGAATTAATTGAATGTAGTTCATTCTTTTATTTATACTGATTTATTGAATGATGAATGAATCGTTTCTAGTAAATATTACAGAAATTATTTGCTATTTATGTTCAGGAAAAAAAATGCGGAATGTCGGAAAATATTGGCAAATGTTTATTAAAAGAACATTCTTGGTATATTTAGAGGAGCTTATTGGCGCCTCGTGGTCGTGATATTGTGCGTGGGTGTACGATAAAATTGTATGAGTGAAAGAAATTGTTTCGCTGATGAAAGAAAAATGGAACAATATTATCATGATGTTTACTGTTATGTGGGTAGATATATTAACGTTCTTTACATTGGGGATTAAAGAAAGATTAATTATTATTTATTTCTCCCCTCATTTCTTCCATAAATTGTGAAATTATCGAACTGAACTGAGCGAAATTGATTTTGTTTAATCACGTTGATGATTTTTGCTGATAGTTTTTACCGTCGTAGATTGCATAAATTATTCCATAGATGGATATAATTTTTATTGAACAATTTTGAGTGAATCTGATAAATTGTTAGGACGAAGCTGAGATTTTATATTTATATGAGAATCATTTGTATATTTAGATTACGTTTCAAAAATAAGAGTTTGAGCTATTTTTAGTTATTCACATACGTTTACACGAGTTTATTTTCAATTGTCTCATAAAACAAACCTTTTTTATTTCTTATCTCTTGTTACGACATTTGAATTATCTGAATTATGAGAATTTATATTTATAATCAATTTATAGTTGAATTATTTCACTCTATTTCTCATTCAATCATTCATTTGTTATATTACACAAATGAAAATTTCATTGACTCACCTTTTTTCGTATTCTTTTCAATCTTCTTATGTTGTATCAAGACCAACGCACAATATTGACTATCTTGATTGGTAATCGATTGAAATTTTTGAAAAAAGAAAGGAAATGGATAATGAAGAGAATCAAATAGAGATAATTTATTTACTACTAAACATAAATATTTTCTTTAATCAATGTAACTATTTTCTTGTAACTATCTTTAATTTATCTTTATAATGAATGTTGGGTTGCAATTATTGTTGCGATTGTAAATATATTTGTTATCGGTACAGTCTTGAATGGCTTATCGAGACGGAATGCGCCGCAACGTCCAAATACACGCGGTATTAATTGCAACCCCCTACTCACCCTCCCCTGTTATTGGGTATACAAGAAAACGTAGCGGAAGAGGGAAAGAAAGAGGAAGAGAGTGATTCTCCCCACTATTAGCGCATGAATTGTCAGAGAATTCTCACAGTAGCCAATGGAAATTATATTCACAAAAATTCACCACCTACACCTTCATTCCTCCTTCTTTTTTCTTTTTCATTTCTTCCTTTATTTATTCATTTGTTTTTCCTACATTTTTCGAATGAGGAATCATCGTTGCTTTTTTAAACTCGAATGAAATAATAACACGGAAATAAAGTTGATTTTTTTTCTGTTCTTTCTTTTTTGCTTCAGTATGAAGAAGGGAATTACTTGGTTGATTAAATGAATTTACTAATTTTTTTCTATTGTTTTATTAATATTTTTATTGTTAATAAATGGATGTTGATAGATATGATGAACCACTTGAACGGATATATGAAAATAAAATGCGTTTGAGGAACCACTGTCGATATTTATAAATTATTTTTATACATCCAGTGCAACCTTGCGCATTTTGTCATGAATTCAAATACAACTTCTGATTCATCAATGTCCAAATTTTTTTTCTTGCAATAATAAATAGAAAGCAAGAAATAATGAATAAGTAACATCAAATGCAAATAGTTTTTGCTTATCAACATTTAGTTTGTCACTATCAATTAGTATTCATTAATCTAATTCACATTAATTTGGATAATTTCATTGGAGCTATCCAGATGGAAAATTCCGTATTACGTTAAATTGCATTTCTATATGAAACTTCATCCCCAAATAAATTCAGGGATTCCCACGCTGTGAATTATTATTTGTTGAATAGTATTTACAAACGCGAATAGATCATGCGTGGGATGTAATAAAATTCCAATTCATGAACGGAATTCTTTACAGTAGCACCAACAAATATGACGAAGTCGATATTGATTCATTATATATTCACATGATGAAGTGATTGTATATGAACCGTCAGTGACGCAATCGTACTGTTTGCATGAATTTATTCTTCTCCACATCAGAGAAATCGTGTATGAAAAATAAACTCTTTGAAATTTAGATCAAACATATGAGAAACCTCACAATTCATTGCTAATTGCAAAATATAATCTCTTTTAATATCTCATTATTATTGTCTGACAGATATCAATTGTTATGTAACTATTTATTTGTAATTATCTTCATGTTTAACGTCTACTTTCTCCCTTGTTCTATCAAAACTCCTCCCCTAGTCATTCTCACCTTATAAAATTATGATTTATCATTTATTTTTAGTTTTTTTACGTTACTCTTCATTTTTTATTTATATCGATGTGTCTTCATTATAATCAAACGATGACTCTTGTTTCTATTTCTGTTTACAGGAAGATACGTCGGGTCGAGACCAATAAAGCTACGTAAGAGCTCGTGGAAGCAACGGAATTTGGATACAGTGAGAAAGAAGGAAAAGGAAAAGCAAGCACTGATTGGCTTACTAACTGGTCGATGATGTGTAACAATTATCTATAGTTTATAAATATGTATAAAATAATTGTGATATTAATGTTTGTGAGAATGGGGACAAAATACTATGAGAAACTGAATCAAGTGTTATTAATTTTCTTCTTTTTATTTCCGAATAAATTTATGAATGATTATTTCTAATGATGTGTCGAATATGTTTTCATTTTTATTTATCATATTCATTAACAAATGAAAAACGAAAATGTATGAAAAATAAAGTTATTATACATTTGTCATAAAGATAATTGGAGTTGAATTATTTTGATTAGATGTTGAAGAAGTTGGAGAGTATAAATTGATTGAAAGAGAAATTTTAATCACAATGTTGACAAGCAATGATCGACATAGTGAAGGCGAGAGTAATTTCCATTCTTTGGGAGTAAGAAATATAACCTTTTTCTATTTATGAAAATAATATTGATGAGTAGTGTCTTTGGTGTGGTGGACATCATCTTACGATCATGAATTCTTATTGCAAGACTAACTTTTTTTTATTATAATGAGCGATTGGGCTGTTCTATTTCAAATTACTCTAACTTGTACTCGCACAGGAGTATGAAGGCGATCGTAATGATGATGGTGAAAGACATGGGAATGGCAAAGCCCTTTTACCAAATGGTGATATATACGTCGGTGAATATATTCGTGGTTTTCGACATGGAAAAGGATTATATGTATTCAGAAATGGTGCAAGATATGATGGTGATTGGAAACGCGGATTGAAACATGGTCGAGGAATTTTTTGGTATCCTGATGGGACCCGTTACGAAGGTCAGACTAAAACACCACAAGAAATATAAAGGGAAGGGAAAAGTTTTTATTTCCATTTCAATGTTTCAGGCGAATGGTGTAACGATAAAAAAAATGGTTTTGGAATTTACGAGTATTTAAATAACGATATATATGAGGGTGCATGGATGGATGATATCAGACACGGTTTAGGCACTTACAATTATTACAAATCCGGAGTTAAATTTATTGGAACATGGATTGATGATTATATGAATGGTCCGGGACAGTTGATCTATCCTAGATATCGTTTCTATGGCTCGTGGAAATTCAACATAGTAACAGAAATGATCAATGAAAAAATAGATTAATTCACTCATCGAATAAAAATGAAACAGGTTTAAATAATAATTGAATTCATTTCATCAGCCATCAGGTCGGGGATGTTTTGTATTCGAGAATGGTTGCATGCAACATGGATGTTTTATTTCGAAGCCAGATATTTCAATGGTAAAAAATAATGAATTAATTGTTGTGTAGAAATTTATTTATGTAGAGAGGAAAAGGGTGTACGGAAGACACCTAGATGATAATTTGTATTATTGGATTATTGTGTAATTAAGGATGAGGTGAATGAAGATGAGACTGATGGAAAGAGAATGAATGAAATGTTGGAAGAATCGATGTCTGTGAATGACAAATTATTTCCGGTATGGAGAGCACAATTTATTACTCCATACAATCCTGATCTTTTACCACCTGACGCAACTCCACTTCCGCCAGTCAAAAAGGTAAAATGAGTATACGAATTTAATTCTCCATTTGTTCATTACGAATTTCGATTGATTAATTTGTCATACCGGAAGGTTTCCGGTGACAGGAGACTGGCAATAGTAATTTTATTATCTTATTAACTTCCGTTCGAGAGTTCTCATTGAATTATTTATTTGGTAATTTCATTTGATTATTTCAGGACGTTGATAATGATATTGAGTTGAAACTTCCGGATGACAATAAACCGACATTTGAAGATGAGTGAAATTTTTTTAGGATTTAATTGTGAGTGATGGTGAATCGATCACGCATATTACAATTAATTGTTCAAGATGATATTTTGTGTTCCTTTTTCTCTTGTAATCGTAATCGACGAATGAAAAACTTATGATTGGTAATTTGTTGATTTCAATTTACAAAAGTAAAATCCAATATTTCATCATGAGAAAATAATCTGGACAAATTTCAATGAATCTCTTCACTGAATTCGAAACACAAAAAACAGAAGTCACGAAAATATCTGTTCCAATTTTGGGGAGGAATCAACAGACGAAGAAAACCCTTAACATGACTGTTTACTCTTTTGTTTATAACTTAGATTCCAAGCTAACTCGGGTCTAAGTCGCCATCGTGACCTCCCTAACTGGTATTAATATCAAATCAATTATATATTCACCCAAAGAATATCAAGAATACTTGCGAGAATATAAAGCCATTGCGCTATCTGTTAGTAAATCAATTCACCAATATTCGAAATGGGAAAAGGGCCCGACAATACTCTGGAGATTCACCACAATTGATATGAAAAAAACCAAATTCTAAAATTCTTTCAGTGTTTTTATTTTCACTTATTCAAATTAGACGATTGGAATCTGTAATAATTTTATCGAAATATTGAACATATACATAAGAAATGTAATCGTTAATTTAAATTACTTGTTAGTATTCGGTCGACGAATTTTGATGCACAAAAATCCATTTCATTATGATAATAGACAATACTTTGAATTTATTATATTAATTTCATTAGTAAGACGGAGATTTGTAATCGAAAATGAATCTAGAGAAGAAAAAAAGTTTTTTATACACTGGATTAGAATTATTTTTTTATACAATTGAATATTGTAATACCATTATGAATTTATAAAATATTATGCTGATGGTCATCAATATTATTTAAATATTAATTGTTCACTTTTATTACCAAAACGGCTAATTAATTCACGATATTTGTTCTTACACGGCCTCACTTCGATTCATTTTCTTTTTTCTCCTGTCTTTTCATTACAGCAACGCTTAATTTACACATTCTTCATTCCCCGATATCTAATATTATTATTTACAGAAATAAATTCACTCGGAATTATTAATTATTCATATAATTAAATGCCTTTTTTCTTTCGTGTAGAGATGCGAAAAAAAAAATTACACTTATATGAAATTAATGTAAATGCAGACAACTAAATACAATAAGTATATAAAAATAATTTCACGCAATATTTGTGAAAAAAAAAAATAATTCAAAAATACATAAAGGACGGTAAAATCGCAGTAATTTTTTCACATTAATTTGACTCGAGATTAATAGTACAGTCTTATTTTCCTACTAATTATTTTTTTATATTTTAGACTGACTGTAAATTGAGGTGGAACTGCAACAAAATGTGCAGAAAAAATGAACTGGAATTCAATAAAGTTATAAAAGCTATGTCAATTGCAAATGAACTCAGATTCCACCTCAATATGACTTGATTTTGCATTGATTACGATTGTGAAGTTAATTTCAAGTTCCATTATGATTTGATAGATTGAAAATGAACATCCTCATTCATCATACAACTTCAAATCAGCCAAAACTTCGAATCAACACATTCCCAACAATTCATCTAATCAAAAAAAATTCAGAATGAAACGAGAGTTCATAAAAATAATTCCTAAGAATCTTAAATATTAATAATCGAATACTCATCTTAAATTATTCCAGACTCTTCCTTATACACATCTATTCCAATATCCCATATTAATATCAATAATTTGATTGTAAAAACAAAAATGAAGAGAAAGCCAGAGTGCAAATATGTTAGTCTGAAAATAAAGAGGCTCTGTCTCTTCACCAATTATCCAAATACATATCACCAAATCTTACATGATAAGCGTACAAGATTCCTCATATACTTTACTTATTATTCCGAAAAGGAATAAAATGTCACACTTGGCACAAATAAATCTCTCTCTTCATCTCATTCCAATGACTGATCAATTAATTGTTCAATTATTTGCATCGTTCATTGTTTTGATCGTTGGCTATCCATTTCATCATGGCACACACATTCGATATTATGTTAGAATAAATCAATAATTAATATCGATAGCTGCATAATATTATCATAGTGAATTAATCGAATTGACATTGGAATAATAAATTATAAATAATTGAAAGTAGCTCACATAGCAGCCAAACCATCTGGTGGACGTCGTTGAAAAATTACACTCGTTACTGATACGCAACAAACTCCAGTCAAAAATATTCCCAAGATAATATACATCAATGTTACTAACCAAAAGGCGAATAAATAAAGTGTTTTGTTGCAATATTTCCCGAGATTTGGATCATAATTTGGCTCGTACTCTTTGTACACCCACATTGATCCTGAAATAATAATAAAACGATATCCATTCTGCATAATTATTAAAACTGGTTCTACGTTACATTTTTTTTAATTCCCATCAAGTCAATTGCTGATATTGAATTGATATGAAATGATAATATAAACTGATTAACATCAATTAATTACCAATAATAAACCAGCCAAGAGTAAAGCAATTGATCAACGTTAATATTGGCGATTGACGGATGCTCTCATCATTTCTTTCATCTGGACTTGGCCGTACTCGTGCGGAGAAATTCAACAGTTGTTTGAAAATGCCAAATCCACCACCAACTAATAAATAAACTGGAATATATTCGCCTTGAGGACAATCGTAGAGATACACTCCACCGATTACCATCATACAAATTGGAATCACTAGCGTCATTCCAATTAAAATGGTGTAACCGACTGTAATGAATCAAAATGAAAATGAATAAAATACAAATGATGAATATATTACAACAATAAATGAAGCACCGTTTGAAAAGTCATTCTCAAGATTTCTCTTTCAAGGATTCTAATCAAAACACATAAATGTTTGAAGAGTCGCTTTCATCTAGCGGTATAAAAGCTGAAAGTGAAATGGGTTTATAATGATGATTATTAGAAGTCGCCACGCATTTTGTGACACTTTCACCAATCGCATATCAATAATCAAAAACTCTTCATGATCATTATAAATGCGACTGTCGTCGGTACTAACGAGTATGAATATTTGATGAGCTCCGTTCACCAAATATTCATACTGCGTTATAAAAAATAAGAATCTAACTATTAAGAATGAGAGATCTGAGATTGGGAGAATCCCCAGCATTAAAAACACAACTTCAACTTACTTGTACCCAACAGAAGTACTACAGTGTCCAATAAAAAGTCATAAACTCCTTTTGATGTTTTGTGTACTTCTCTTACGCGACCAAATAACGAATCGTACGATGGTGGTGGTGCTAGAGAAAACAAAACAATCTTACTCATTATTATTACCAACACATTCAATTACCTAACATGCATTGCATAAACAAATTTCATACCATTACGGTCAATCACTTCGTCGTACGATGGTGGTACACTCCTGACATTTATCATATTTACTGAATGACCCGGCGATAAATTAACGTTATTATATGACGGTGGCGGGGTGTAACTGATTTGAACAAATTGTGGTTGTCCACCGGGATTAATACCACTTGTTCCTTCATCGTTATTTAAACTTTGCGATAATGTTACATGCATCGCCATTATCAATTGTTATCTAATCAAATAACTGACTGAAGGGGGTATTATTGCTATCGCAAATATGATTTCAACGATAAATAAATAAAACACAAACTACATTATCAAAAAAAAATCACCTTTGCTTTTAGATACAAGCAATGTAAAGCTTAAAAATAATACAATATGTGGAATTAACAAAAAAATTTGTAATTACGAATACACATTAATGAATTTAACACTGGAAAACGAGTAAATATCAAATGCTGAAGGACAATCTTCTGGTTGGGAGGAATTTGTAATGAAAATGAGTCGTTGAATTCACACCGCCGCTGCGAAACATTTGCATCCATTAACTCGCGCCATTTTTTTTTTATTTTTGAGGTTAGATATCGTTTTCTGGACTATTCTATTTTGTTTACTGATCAGTTACACCATTGTCGAATTGATTTATTGGTTTATTTACAGTTGAATATGTTGTATTTTCTGTTGAATACTATTTAACGTTGACGAGCTCAACGAGCATCCGCCATGGACGGTCGCCATGACACTTATCGTATTTATTATCATACAAATGTACGAGCACTGTCAAATGTTTTCTTATTTGTGTAGGTTATATCTGTTTGAAGGACGAAATAACGTCAGAAGATAGAACTGGAGAGAAACGCTATTTCTATTCGTCACAATTTTCGTCTCTAACCAATCTTCATGCTTGGTACTGCCCGCGAAATTTAAAAAACGTTGATTTCCATCGTAGAGAGCATTGTATTGGTCGTTTGGTGAATTTGTAGTGGTATGATGCAAATTTCGCATAGAATAGCCAATAGAAAAGGATTCTTTTTCCAAGCCATTTTCACCTCAATACTATTCGAAGCGTCTCTTATTTACATTTCTGCCTTTCAGTGGTGGCTCAATGTCATACATAGGTCAAAACTTGGCGCTGATGAGTCTCAACTCTCAAATGAATACTCAATCGTATTCTATGCAATTTCGAACTAAAATCAAAATGAAAGATTCCCAACAGTACTCGCTGATATATCAATTCGTGCAGCAAATGATATCATGTTGCACTCCATCCGCTGTAATTTCAATCTTCAATTGTATCCCACGACAATTATCAGGATTAAACGTTGATTATACGACTATGTAAACAAAAGATATTGATAGAATAGTTGTGAGAGAATAATAATACTTATAAGAGCAAGCACAGATGATTTCATAATCCTTTTTGTTTTCCACGGTTATTATTTTTTTTTTAAATTTAATCTGAATATCAACGCTGAATATATCAATGTGTTATTTCCGTTTTTATAGGTATCGTTACTTAATATCTCATCGGTTGTTTACATAAAATAATAATTAATTACATTCGTGGGACGAATAATAATGATTAGTATCGATGATTCAGTTTAAATAGAACGAGCTTTTCTTAGAGAAAATCAATTCATTATTGAACGTTTATTTGTTAATAACCATGGTGAAAATATTTATCCCATTATTCATTGCTGGTATTTGCATTGGTCTCGTCGCTGCTGACGTAAGTGATTAATTCATCTTTTAAGAATCTTAATATTTATCTTTTCATTTTTTGTCGATTAATTACTTCATCATCACCTTGTTTTTCCTCTGTAGCCAACTGCAAAAATTCTATTCACGAAGGTGGACATTAAAGTCGTTGACAATCCTTATTATGATGCTTGGTCATCTGAAATTCATTCTCCCGGTCAAAAAATATCTGTGAAAATGCCTACAAAAGCAGATGTGCCTGAAACTATGAGGGTAAATCTGGTTTATGTTCAATTTTCATATCCTGAATGTCATTTTAGAATTTATTTATTCCCATCTTCACTGCAATAGATGAAAGGTGTCATTGAATTCAACGGTGATATCATTGGTGATGTTGATATGACAGTTTGTGAAGCATTTGATGATGATACGTTTGGACAAGACATTGTTGAAGCTGGAATTCCAAAAGGAAAATTCCCTAAAGGTTGTCCCATCAATGCTGTGAGTCAATTTTTTTCCATCAAATCCCATGACTGTGATAACGCCATAATTTTTATTTTGTTCATTACAGAACAAGGAACTTGAAGTGAGCAAATATATGGTTCCACCAGAGAAAATTCCTGGTGGTCTTCCTGATGGGATAATAAAAGCTGACATTCAATTTTATGAAGAAGGAAAAGACTCTATCATCACTATTCTAGCGGAGGGTGATTTACTTCATGAATAATCAGTAAACCTGGGATACCAATCAGTCCAGCAGATTTCATACATTTACTCAAAAAATTAATGCAACGACCAATGGCAATATTTATACCGGACTTCCCAATATGTTTTATCCGAAAACGAATTATAATAATAAATGTACCCATACACAGATTAAATTGTGATCAATAATTGAAGAAGATTCTGAAATAATGAGAGAGTTTTTAATTTGGAATGAATTAGAATATTCGGTTGGAGGAAAATAGAATTAAAGAGAATGATTACTTGGAATTTGGCATATTTTTATTTGATAAATATGGGAGACGTCGAATGATTCCAAGTTCATCGTCACAAAGTTCATTCAGCTATTAATTAAAATTTGTTTAACAAAATTGAATAAAGAATTAGTGTAAATAGTTATTCTGATGATTTACTTTCTTGAATTGCCCTGGACGACTGTAATTCATAGAGTTTGTGTTTCTCAATTCTAGAGAACAAATAGAAGAATATTTTTAAGCTCTTCAAAGTCTCCTTCGAATTACCAAGAGACAGTGAAATCTATTAATTTTATATATACTTTTCACATTGTTCTCAATAATTGTTCCTCAGTATTTCTACCAATTCTTCATTAATATATATAAGTTTAAAAGCCATATAAAACGTAAAAAATAGAACTGGTCGCCCGTTATCGTTTCGATCACTCACTCAACCTTGAATTCATATGCTGACAATTCGTGCAATGACTCTATTAAATATTGCAATCCATCCGCTCCGATTCCAATCTCTAATTTTGTCCCACGAAATCCTATAACAACGTAATAAAATTAATGCCGATAAAATGCAATCAAATAAATAATAATAATTCACATATGAACAACCACAAAAGATCTACCGATTATTCTCATATTCCACAATTCAATTCAGACCTTACATTGTCATTCCCATTTATTATCCTATCAAAGAATTATATCAACTGATAAACATGAATAATTCAGTTTAAATAGAGCAACATTGTCGCAGAAGAAATTACTTTACATCAAACATTCGTTGGTTGAGTACAATTATGAATATCATAACAAGATTTTTTATTTCATTATCCATCGCTGTTTGCATTGGTCTCACCAATGCTCAAGGCGATGTAAGTTCCAACACACCCAATTCAACAAACATAAAGGCATTATTTTTTATCCATTTAATTATTTCTTTGCCTTTTTCAGCCAACGGCTAAATTAATATTCAAAAAAGTTGACGTTAAAGTCTTCGACAACCCATTCCTTGATAATTGGGTCGGTGAAATTAATCTATCTGGTGAGAAAATATCATTCAAAGTACCAGTCAAGAAAGAGTTTCCTCCTACAATGATGGTAAAGTTACTTTTGCTAAAACACATTCAACATTTTTCGCTTCTTTCATGCTTTCTATTCATTTATGTATTCAATCGCAACAATTCTTTTCGTTTCAATAGATGAAAGGCACCATTCAATATATGGGATCTGAAATTGGAGCAGTAGATATGCCAATGTGTGAGGCTTTCAAAGATGAAGCATTTGGCAAAGATGTTCTTGATACTGGCATACCTAAAGGCACATTTCCGCGGGCTTGTCCCATCAAACCGGTGAGTTCATAGTATAAATTGAAATAATAATTATAATTATTCTAAAAAACATTGATGACATTAGTGAAGTAATTAATCATTTCAGAATGGTGATTATGTGCTGAAAGAATATACATTCCCACAAAAACACATACCACCTGGACTTCCTGACGGAGATTTAGTAGCTGAAGTATCATTTTATGAACCTGGAAAAGATCCCTACGTAGTTATTCGTGGGGACCTTACATTGACCCACAGAATTCCGGGACTTGGACGTTGATAATATCCTATAAACGTTAAAAATGTATAATCATTTGATCGAACAATTGGATTGCATTCCCGAATATATATAATCAAGCAAAGAATTAGTAAAAGAAACGAAATAATTTGATGACATATCAATTCGTGCAATAAATAGATATCACACTGCAATTCATCTGTCTTGATTTCAATCTTCGATTCTATATTTCACAATTCTCACGATTTAAAACGATTCATGCAATGATATGAATTAAATGATATTTATAAAATAGTACCAAGAGGATGATATAATACTCACTGAGTAAGCGTAGATGATTTTATAGTCATTTTTGTTTCCCACGATTATGATCTCTTCTGTTCTTATAATTATTTTTATTCAACATCTCATCAATTGATTATATGAAATAATAATTGATAGAATTCGTATGACGAATAGAAACAATATGGTGAGAGTATTTTTTCCATCATACATCGCTAATGTAAGTTATTGAAGTAATAGCTACTCGTGCACCGAATCAAATACTATGTTGCGCTTCATCCGCTCTGATTAGAATCTGCTTTTGCAGTTCACACAACATTCACACCTTCAAGTCCATACAATTATATGAAGTGAAAGATCAATCGATAACAATGTTACACAAAAAAACGAGGAGTATTTTTCCATTCAGAAATTTATAAATAGAATTCATCAATTGTTCTTCCACTTCACACCAACAAATTACTTCACAATATGCAATCTCTCATATTGGTATTCAATACACAAATTATTTCTCTCGTGATAATCACCGTAATTTAACACTTCATCAGTTAATTATACTTAATAATGGATAATAACATTTATGTAATGGATAATTGAAACAATCACGCCCATAATTTCAGTATAAATGCTGCAACATTTTCATAGAACCAAAATTAGTGGATCCAACTTATTTCACTGCCCATTATTTCCAAAATGAATATAATGACACAAATATTCTTCTCGTTTCTTATTAGCATTTACATTGGTTGTGTCGTCAGTGCCATTGGTGATGTGAGTTATCAATAAATATTTTTATCCAGCAATGAATATATCATACAGTTGCTGAATTAATTCTTTTGGTATTATCTTTTATAAGCCAACTGCGAAAATAACTTTCAAGAAGGTTCAAGTTAGTAACGTTGGGAATTCGTATACAGAAGCATGGCACGGTGAAATTGTAGATTCTGGTGATCGGATCACTTTCAAAATACCATTGAAAGCAGATTTACCGGCTGAAATGATGGTAGGAAACGAATTCGTTTGTTAATGTCTTCTAGAAGTTCCTTTGAATCTTCTATCATTGGATGAATTTTGTAGTCAGAATAGTCCGATATCTTTTGTTCTATTTAGCATCGATCCATTCTATATTTGTTTTAGTTGAAAGGTGTAGCTGAATTTAATGGAATGAAAGTTGCTAATGTTGATATTCCTGTTTGTGACGCTTTCAAGGATGAGTTATTTGTAGAGACAATTCTTGATGCTGGAACACCTACAGACAAATTTCCAAAGAGTTGTCCTATCAAAGCAGTGAGTATTTAATCTATGGAAGAGAAATAATTTATTTGGGGACAATAAGAACTAATAATGTTAAGCAATTCTGGAAGATTTCGACCCAATTTGCGGAAGCTTTTGATAATTAACAGAAAAAAACCATCGCAAGGATAATTATCGAAATATTCCAATGTAATTATGGACTGGTAATGGAATGTAATGAGAAAAACATTCAATTTCAGAGTGGGGAATATGTGATAAACAAATATAAATTCCCTTCCGAAAAAATTCCACCCGGAATTCCAAATGGGAAAGTCACAGCCAATTTACAGATGTATGAACCTGGCAAAAGTCCTTATGTTACAATTCAAATAGAAGCTGATTTTACACATCAAATCCCAGGATTAGGACGTTGATTATTCTAACATAATCGTTCAATATTCTTATACAACCTAAGCAAAAGCCATACCGGACTTTCCAATATGTTCTATCTGCAGAAAAAAAGTGACTTATAAGTGGATGTTTGTTACATTATTGATAATATATGATGCATATAGTTTAGTAAATATAGGAATGTTATTCAACCTCTAATGATTAAAGTGCCAATGTTACAAAACACAAAGAGTAAATTATTAAGGTTGTACGGACAGTACCCCGTAAGTCATAATAGAATCTAAATTTTTTTTTTATTAAAATTAAAAATTTGAATACGAAAATTCATTACTATA